>CAIGRT010218672.1:0-16251 GCA_903798405.1 Fraxinus platypoda | reverse complement strand
AGATTCACCAACTTCAAAATTTATATGTTATTTAATACTATATTAACATTAAACTATTAAAACTTATTGAATAATCAGATTTCTTGAATAAAAATATTATAAAAAAAATTCTCAAAATTTCAAAGTAAACGCGTTTTCTATTTTTATGTTTTGAAAAACAATTTTTCAGAACGATAAAAAGAACGTATTTTCAGCAATTTCAAAACACACTCAAAACACAAAACACAAAATGAATTCAAAACTCAAACACAAAGAGAACGACCCCTTAAGTTTCACAAACAAGCTCAAGTGCATGTTAAAAAATATGGGGAACATGTATCGACACATGATTGGACAGTTTGAAAAATAAAAAAAAAATCAAACACCCAAACATGTGCTTACAAGTCAATTTGTTCATTTGTGACCTGCCTTTGAGTCTGTTCAAGCATCATTATTCTTCTTTAGAATGTTTTCAAGGGAAAAATACAGAGGGAGAACCAACATTTATGAAATGAAGATTTGAGTCCTCAAATCAAATTTTTAAGACAGTCCCAACCATTGCGAACTTAGGGGCATAGATATGTTCTAGATGAAAACTATCAACGTTTTCCTCGAAGTTTTACATATCTTGCCTATCGCCTCTCCTTTTTATTAAATTCAATGAAATCTAGCAATTACCACTGCATAAATTTTTGGAGCTAGTGAGATATTTAGATTCTAATAAATTCTCAATCTGTAATTCAATGATTATTTGACAATCTTATAGCCCAGATTGTTGTAATTTGTCTTAATAATATATTGAAATTCAATGATCTTAATAATATTATACTTCTGATTAGTTCATTTTGTGTACAGTTTGTCATTCAAAATATTCAACGAGATCAGTAGTTCTACCTAACTTGCTTTACAAGGATGAAAAATTTATCACGACAACTGTTGCGAAACAAACAAGATATTAGAATCGCTCTGATACCACTTGTTCTGAAACAACCAAAATATATCTCGTTAGAAGAAAAATATTAATATGTCCGGATCGCTGTTAGCAATGCTGGAAATACAAGAATTATGTATTGTTTCAATACCACTTGATGAAACCAACCACNTTGTTTCAATACCACTTGATGAAACCAACCACCGGAATGAATTGTTAAAGTTATATGACAAATAATGAAGTATTAGATCAAGTAAAAGAATAATAAAAATAAGAAATATGACAAAAGTATTAAGAGATTTTATTGACTCAAGAATAATGGAGAAGAGATAAAATTACAATGGATCCAATAATTCTAGTAATCCATTTTCTCACACTTATGAAATTGTATAGAGAAGCTTAATATTTATAGAGAACATGTAGATGGACGTCCAAACCCTTTTAGTAGAGTTGTTGATGAAGTAGGACGCAAAAAAATCGAGTCCAAAACAAAAAAGGAGAGAAAAATCGGAAACAGGTCAGGTCAGGTCCGGGCGACGCGGCTCCAATTTTCAAACCCTTTTGTCAAATTGTTTTCTGCATCCCGAAGTCTTCTTCAAGTTCAATACCAATTTTCAACTTCCAATGGGCTTCCAAAATAGAATTTCAACTCGACACAGGACTCCAATAACATTCCAATCTGAATTTTTCTTGATGTGCCTTTAATTAGAATTTTTCAATATTTCAAATAAGGAATTCGGGTAACACCAAAATTCTAACTACAAACTTGAAAATTTTCTAACTATGACCAGAAACTGTATTAATATCAAATGCCAATCTTTTCTCCTCAAACAAGCGTTATGTTTTAAATGTGATCTTTTTCTTTCCTTGAGAGAGTGATTTTTAGGAATATAATATCCAATAAGGGACCTGAAAATTCAACAGGTTGCTTTCAATTTAGTATAATATTTTAAGCTTTTCTTCTCAGGTCCCTAACCATTTCCTTTTTGGACTCTTGCAGGATTTCTCTTGGAAAATGCTATGGGTATATAAGTTGGGCCGACATGCGGCGGGTGACCACCCCCTATGGATACACTTATGCAGCCATAGCAAAACCCTTTTCTCTTTCAACCAACCATAAAGAAACTTCACCACTTGCCTGGAAAGTGAATCAATCGAATTATGAGTTTATGGTCGACTAAATGCGCCATTGAGGACTCTCATCTTCTCAAAGGAGAATCTTGAAAATGAATACTTGTAAGTTTATATTCTGTTTGATTCACTTAATTCGTTCAATATCGAAAATATCGGCTTTGACAGACAGTATCATAACATCCCAATCTCTTAACGATGGCAAAACACTGGTTTCAGAAGGGGGAAGTTTTGAACTGGGTTTTTTTAGTCCAGGTAATTCCAAGAATCGGTACTTGGGAATTTGGTACAAGAACATCCCAAAAAGAACTGTTGTTTGGGTTGCAAATAGACAGAATCCTATAAAAGATTTGTCTGGCACACTGATGATCGATAGCACCGGTAGTCTTATACTTTCAAGTCGGAATGATAGTGCTGTATGGTACACGAGACCATCGAAGGGCGCTCAGGATCCAATATTACAGCTTTTAGATTCGGGAAATCTTGTTTTGAGAGAGAATATAGATGGAAATACAGACGTTTATCTGTGGCAGAGCTTTGATTATCCATCTGATACGTTGATACCCTATATGAAGCTCGGGTGGGACTTGAGAACTGGTCTTAATAGGAGACTATATGCATGGAAGAATTCTGATGATCCATCTCCTGGAAAGCTAAGTCGTGGGATAGAACTTGCTGAATATCCTCAGATAGTTATGAGGAAGGGATCAAGAAAGATCTATCGAAGTGGTTCATGGAATGGCCTGCAATTTAGCGGTGCTCCTGAATTAAGGCTCAACCCAGTATTTGAATATAAGTTTGTGTATAACGAGGAGGAGGTTTACTACATGTACCAGCTCAAGAACAAATCTGTAATCTCGAGGCTTGTTTTGAATGAAACCACTTCTTCACGTGAACGCTATGTATGGGTGGAAGCAGATCAATCTTGGAAGCTTTATTCGGTAATACCTCGAGACTATTGTGACAATTATGCTCTATGTGGTGCAAACGGAATATGTTCCATCAGTAATTCACCAGTTTGCAGATGTTTGGATGGTTTTAAACCAAAGTCAGCTCAAAGCTGGAACTCGATAGACTGGTCACTTGGATGCATACGCAATGAGACTCTAGACTGCCAGAGGAAACACGATTTTATGAAAATTTCAGGCCTGAAACTGCCCGATACTCCGTATTCTTGGGTGAACACGAGTATGAATCTCGAGGAATGCAGAGAGACATGCTTGAAGAATTGTTCTTGTATTGCCTATGCAAACTCAGATATTAGCCGACGAGGCAGTGGATGTATCCTTTGGTTTAGAGACTTGATTGATATCAGAGAGCTTACTGACGGTGGGCAAGATCTTTATATAAGAATACTAGCTTCAAACAGAGGTATGCCATTCATTCTTGGTTGCAGTGGCTCGGAAAACTTTATGTAACGTCAACATGCATTTCTTGTTGGTTTTACTGATCAAAATTGCACCTTTGTGACAGCTTACAAACCTCCAGTGAAAATACCAGTGGTGATTGTGGCTTCCATTGCTGGGTTCTGCGGAGTGCTTCTTGTGAGTTACTGTGTTTGCAGGTGGAAGATGAAATCTAAAGGTAAATTTTCGAGATTTGCCTATCCCTTTGAAATGCAAAGTTGGATTTAAGTATAACAATCTCCAACTATATTCTTGAAACAGAGGAAAATGGAGGAGACAACATCAGTGAAGGGGCAAATGTAGATTTGG
Source organism: Fraxinus platypoda (assembly GCA_903798405.1). Classification (NCBI taxonomy): domain Eukaryota; kingdom Viridiplantae; phylum Streptophyta; class Magnoliopsida; order Lamiales; family Oleaceae; genus Fraxinus; species Fraxinus platypoda. The sequence goes on along the minus strand of CAIGRT010218672.1, from coordinate 12,495 downwards.
ATCTACCCTTATTTAACTTGGCTACCTTATCTCTGGCCACACAGAATTTTTCTGTAAACATGAAAGTCGGTGAGGGAGGATTTGGACCTGTCTACAAGGTAAGCTCAACATGATCCCAAGAAGAATATTAGCCTTTTATTGTACTTGGTAAATGGATCAAGTAGAGCTAAAAAAATTAATTTTCTTGGAGAAAACATCGGTTTTCTAACAATATATAACATTCAGGGCACACTAGAAGATGGTCAAAATATCGGTGTGAAGACATTGTCAAAGTATTCTGGACAAGGACTAAATGAGTTCAAGAATGAAGTTATTCTGATAGCAAAACTACAACACAGAAATCTTGTAAACCTTCTTGGATGTTGCGTTGAAGGCGAAGAAAAAATATTGGTTTACGAATACATGCCCAATGGAAGTCTGGACTCGTTTATCTTTGGTTCGTATTCTGAAAAGATTCTTCAGCAATTTACTTGAACTAATGCATCTGGGATCATTTTCTTGGACAAAAAATAACTTATGCTTGTTTTGTCAGATCAAACAAGAGCGAAACTATTAGATTGGTCGAAGCGCTTCAATATCATTTGTGGAGTTGCTCGGGGACTTCTCTACCTTCATCAAGATTCCAGGTTGAAAATTATTCATAGAGATCTCAAAACGAGTAACGTGTTACTTGATAAAGAGATGAATCCAAAAATCTCCGATTTTGGAATGGCAAGAACTGTTGTAGGCGATCAAAGTGGAGAAAAAACAAAGAGAATTGTGGGAACATGGTATGTCCAAACAAAACTTTTATATGCACATCTACTACAACTGCAATGTTTTCATTGCAATCTTACACAATAGTTCATTTGATGCTTGACAGTGGTTATATGGCCCCGGAATATGCTTTTTACGGGTTGTTTTCCGTAAAATCCGATGTTTTTAGCTTTGGCATTCTACTACTGGAGGTTGTTAGTGGAAAGAAGAATCGTGGGTTTGATCATCCACAGAACCAAAATCTTATTGGATATGTAAGTTTTGAACAACTGTAGTGTAAAATTTCTTCCCGTGTTTGATTTGAGTTACATTTATTTTGAATCAGGCGTGGAGATTGTGGACAGAAGGCAGGCCACTTGAATTGATTGATTCATTGTTGGACGATACAGGCATTCGACCCGAGATATTAAGATGCATCCACATAGGTCTCTTGTGTGTGCAGCAATCTCCAGAAGATAGGCCAACAATGTTAGCAGTGGTTTTGATGTTAAATGGAGAAAGTACATTGCCTCAGCCAAAACACCCTGGTTTTCTGATAGATTTGATTCCAGGTGAAACCTGTCCTCCATCCAGCTGCAATGAACCTGGTTCAGCCAATTATTCTTCTATTACGTTGTTAGAGGCTCGATGACCATATCATTCCCATGGGAGATCCGGTGAATCACTGCAATCTTTGATTCACAGGGTTGACATCATTTCACACAATTTTTTTTTTTTTTTAATATCATGTTTGAAATTATTTAAAATCTTATTCATTCTATTTCTCCAAGTGAGAACCCTTCAACGGACATAAATTTGCATCAATCAAATCAAGACGTCGCCATTTATTTCTTTTATAAACCTACCCAAAACTTCATAATCATTTGGTAATTTGTCCACTCTCCATTTCCTGTGAAGGGGAGAGAGTTTAAAAAGTCGATGTAGCTAAGAAAGAAAATCTCGTGAAAGCTATTACAGGCACACTTTTATACTCGTTGATCCAGATATGCAATATTTCAAGCTCTGAACCCTGTTACTTTCAAAATCGAACAAATACCATTCTCCCAAGAAAATCTCTTAACTAAAAGATATCCAATTATCAGTGCCTGACCAATTTTCTACATCTCCCAATTTCTGTGTTTAATGTGATTAATATGAAAAATTCACTCACGATGTAGAGTTCATTTTCGAATTGTATGTAGACTTGAAAGGAGACCAAAAAAGAAGAGAAGAACTGAATATTCTTAAGTCATATCCTGCATACTGAACTTGCCCTCAGGGAAAAAGAGTACCGTTAAAATGCTGAAATTTTAGGATGATGCAAGTATTCAGGTTGTACTTTGTAAATTGTTTTGGCGTAAAACAAGAAACGATCACTCCAATCATAAATTACTGGATTCGCATGTCATCGTTAAAATCAAGTACCTCTTCTCTCTTGCTTTGTACCCATATAACTTAGAACTAGATTGTCAATTATTTGTCAGCACGAACCTATTAGAGAGATGCTTCATTTTCATAATTTCTACACCAGAAAAAGAAAGCAGCACCTTGATATTGATAACCTCGTCAGACAATCCATTTGTTAGCCAGCCTCCATGTTTAGTCTACTGATTTGGATAATATTAAGAGAGAAAAGAAGCTAAAATTTTGTTAGTGTGGTGCTGTCAGTGTCAGTCTACGAAGCATGTAATAGGGGGGAAAACTATTTATTTGACACATCAAATAAGTGTTGTTTCATTATAACGATGATTTTGATTCCAAATGTGTACTAATACTGCACATTACATAGTTACACTGACCTCGTGAACTCATCCATTAGCGAGCTTCCAACGATGTAATAGAAAAATAATTGACTGAATATGGATCCTTGCTTGATGAGGGGACAGTTTCACCTGGAATCAAGTCTATCAGAAAACCAGGGTGTTTTGGCTGAGGCAGGGTACTTTCTCCATTTAACATCAGAACCACTGATGACATAGTTGGCCTATCTTCTGGAGACTGCTGGACACACAAGAGAGCTATGTGGATGCATCTTAACATTTCTGGTTGAATGGCTGTATCCTCCGGCAACGAATCAATCAATTCAAGTGGCCTGCCTTCTGTCCACAATCTCCACGCCTAAAACGAAGAAAATGTTACTAATTTGAACACGTTAAGAATTTAAAGATTTAGATTGTTTTAACACTTACATATCCAATAAGATTTTGGCTCTGTGGAAGATCAGACCCTCGGTTCTTCTTACCACTTAATATCTCCAGCAGTAGAATGCCAAAGCTAAAGACATCCGATTTTACCGAAAACAACCCATAAAAAGCATATTCTGGGGCCATGTAACCACTGCCAAACATCACAAATGAACAATTAAGAAGGAAAGAAAACATAGCAATTGTAGTAGTTTGTATAAAGTTCTGTCTGGGCATACTATGTTCCAACAACTCTCTTTGTAGTTTCTCCACTTTCATCGCCTCCGAATGTTCTAGCCATTCCAAAATCGGAGATTTTTGGGTTCAGCTCTTTATCAAGTAACACATTACTTGCTTTGAGGTCCCTATGAATTATTCTCAATCTTGAATCCTGATGAAGGTAGAGAAGTCCCCGGACAACTCCGCATATGATGTTGAAACGCTTTGGCCAATCTAATAGCTTCCCTTTTTTTTGATCTGACCATTCAAAAAGAAGTTATTTCGTTTTCCGACTTAATTTCTCAAACAACAATATATAAGTAGCTGAATCAAGGAAACCAATCCATTAGTTCAAGTAAATTTCAGAAGATTCATTTTCAGCTACGAACCAAAAACAAATGAATCCAAGCTTCCATTGAGCAAGTATTCGTAAATCAATATTTTTTCTTCGCCTTCAATGCAACAACCAAGAAGCTTTACAAGATTCCTGTGTTGAAGTTTTTCTATCAATTTCACTTCATTCTTGAACTCGTTTAGTCCTTGTCCTGAATTCTTTGACAGCTTCTTCACAGCAATGTTCTGCCCATCTTCTAGTGTTCCCTGAAAGTTATAAATTGTTGGAAAACCTATGGATTCTTCAAAAAGTTAAATTTCTTCTTCCGTCCCTTTATCTATTCACTAAGTACAATAAAAGCTCAGTTTTCCTCTAGGAATCATGTTAAATTTACCTTGTAGACAGGTCCAAATCCTCCTTCGCCAAGTTTCTTATTCACTGAAAAATTATCAGTGGCTTTAGATATTGTAGCCAAGTTAAACAAAGGTAGATCCAGATCTTCTTTTTGGCCTTCATTAATGCTGTCTCCGATTTCCCCTGTTTCCAGAAAAAGTTAAGAGGTTGGTATAAATATATAAAATGCTTAATGACTAAAGAAATTTTCAAATTATCATTAATCTTCTATTCATAAAGAAATCATTCTTTGCGTCTGCAAATTCAATTCTAATATAAAATTAAAAGCAATGCCTGAAATTGGTAATGCTAGTCATCAATGGTTGTTAATCAAACAGAACAACAAGAAACTATTGATTGATTCAGTAGCCTATAAACTAAAGAGGAAAATAAAATCTTTCTTTTTGTGTAATTTTTTCGAAAACTTCAACTTCTTTCAATGCGAGGAAGCTCAGGTAACACTAGCAGGTAACTTAATTTACATGCCATTGCCTAAGGATAGGGTCGTCTCTAAAAAATTACCTTCTGACTTCATCTTTCTCCTGCAAACACAGTAGCTGACAAGAAGCACTACACAAATTGCAGCAATGGCAGCTACAATTATAACTACTACTCTCACTGGAGGTCTATCTGCAGTTAAAATGGTGCAATTTTGATCAGTTGAACAAACGAGGAAGTGCACCTTGACTCTAAACTTTGCCAAGATATGAGCTTTACTTGAATAAAGCAAACAATTAAGTTTCTTCTGCACTGAACAAGCCAAGGCACTAGAACCAAGAATTTAAATACCTCTGTTTGAAGCTGGCATTCTTATATAAAGGTCTTGCCCACCATCAGAAAAGATTCTAATATCAACCAAATCCCCAAACCAAAGAGCACATCCACTGCCTCGTCCACTAATATCTGAGTTTGTGTAAGCATTACAAGAACAATTCTTCAGGCAGGTCTCTCTGCACTCCTTGAGATTCATACTCTTGTTTATCCAAGAATGTGTAGTATCGGGCAGTTTCAAGCCCGAAAATTTGATGAAACCATGTTTCCTCTGGCAGTCAAGTGGCTCATTGCGTATGCATCCCTGTGACCAATCGATATCATTCCAGCTTTGAGCTGACTTTGGTTTAAAACCTTCCAAACATTTGCAAACAGGTGAATCACTGATGGAACATATTCCATTTGCACCACAGAGAGCATAATTGTCACAATAGTCTCGTGGTACTGATGCATAAAGCTTCCAAGATTGTTCTGCTTCCACCCATACATATCGTTGTCGTGAGGAAGTGGTTTCGTTCAAAATAAGCCTCGTGATTACTGATTTGTTCTTCAACTGGTACATGTAGTAAACTTCCTCCTGGTTAGACACAAACTCAAATCCAAATACTGGGTTGATCCTTAATTCAGGAGCACCACTAAATCGCAGGCCATTCCATGGACCGCCACGAAAAAACTTTCTGGAGCCCTTCCACATAACTGTCTGAGGATATTCACCAAGTTCTATCCCATTACTTAGCGTTCCAGGAGATGGATCGTCAAAATTCTTCCATGAAGACAGGCCCCTACTAAGACCAGTTCTCAAATCCCATCCAAGCTTCATGCCCGGCAAGAGCGTATCTGATGGATAATCAAAGCTCTGCCACAAATAAACATCCGTATTACCATCTCTGTTATCTCTCAGGACAAGATTTCCCGAATCTAAAAGCTGTAATATCGGTTTCTGACCTCCGTTCGATGGCTTTGTGGACCAAACAACACTATTATTCCGATCTGAAAGTACAAGACTGCTCCTGCTATTGATCATCAGTGTGCCAGACAAATCTTTTATAGGATTCTGTCTATTTGCAACCCAAACAAAAGTTCTGATTGGGATATTCTTGTACCAAATTCCCAAGTACCGATTCTTGGAACTTCCTGGACTGAAAAAACCGAGTTCAAAACTCCCCCCTTCTGAAGCAAGTGTTTCGCCATCATTAAGAGATTGCGATGTTGTAATACTGTAAGTCAAAGCCGATATTCGTAATAATGAACATAACAAGGGAATCAAACAGAACGCAAAACAAATATTATTCGTTGAAATTTCATGCATTTTCTTCTCTTTTAGTTGATAATCCGGGATTCCTCAATGGTGCATTTTTTTGAACATATAACACGCACATTAGCTTCCAAGCAGGAGCACCAAAAAGTCTGACAACTGATGACTTCACGTTCTAAGACGATGGGGTACCTTAGCCAATAATTTCTCTACGGTTGAAAATTCCATGCGCAAACAAGTCCAACTCCAGCAAGATCCCAAGAAAATTGGTAGACGCCTGGGGAAAACGGAAGAATTAAAATAGTACTATGAAAGCTACCTGTTGAATTTTCAACATCCATTATTGAGATTACTGTACACAATAGAGTAATATAATGAACTGTAAATCAGACCTCGGCGAGTTGAAACGTGTTCAAATAAAACTTCTTCAAAACTTTCCCTGAAAGAAGCAAAACACTACTTGAACTGCGTAAGAAATAGTTAAATACACATAGATTTTAATAAAAAATGAGGTGATTAAGAGTGTGTTTGGTAGGGATTTTTGGGGGAAGAATTGATTTTTGAATAGTGATATGATGGAAAATGTGTGGTTGAAAAATTAATTATTGATTTTGACTTAAATTAAAATTAAAATTTTAGCCGCCATTTGTTGTCGTGTAAAAATAATGTTTTAAACAGTGATTTTTTTTTTTGAAAAACGTGTGGTTAGAAAGTGGGAAAATTTTTAAGTTTACGTGCAAAATATTTTATTGTATTAATATGTGGTTAAAAATGAATATAAAAAATAAATTATTTTGTTTTAAAGAAAGTTAAATAAGGGCTTAATCCCTACCAAACAAACAGGAGCTAACAAGAATATCACGTGGTTGATACTGATGCAACTCCAAATCTTATTTTCTGTTTTACTTTCATGCTTATAATTTTAAAACATGTTTTTAAAAAATTAAATAAGTGGATGAGACGATAGTTGACTTGTCTTCCGAAAAATTCTGACGGGATGAGGGAATGAGGAGGATCACTCTGTCCAGAAATAAAAAAATAAAAATGTGCATTATGAAGGGAAAAATTGATAGGTGAAGGATTATCTTTCACGAAATTAAAATTCAAGCCTCAACGTTTAAATTTACAAAACTCAGGTTTTTCCATGAATTAATTAATTATATTTTACAATTAATCTATTAAATTAAATATTTAATAGTAATATAATATAATTAATCCACCCCCACCCCCACCCCCATCTCCACCACCCCCACTGCTCCGGTGCTACTCCGGCGACCGACGACTACTCCGGTGACCGATCTGCTGCCGCTTAATTTCGACGACTACTCCGATTCCAACAATTGTTAAGGTCACAGTTATATGCAATTTGGTCACAAACATCTTATTAATTAGTTAAAATTTTAATTTTCAATCAAAACTTATCAAATTAATTGGTCACAAATTATTTCGAGGTCACATGGTTATATTTTCAGTCACAGAGTAACGAATTTTAATGTCACAGTTACCATATAGATGGTCACATACACTCAAAACACCCGTCCCCCATCCACCACCAATACTTGGTCACAGGTCACAGATAGACCAAATAGATGGTCACAGACACTTCGGCCCATCCGCTGCACCCGTCCCCCAATCCCAATACACCAACAATACTGGGTCACATGTCACAGACCGACCAAATAGATGGTCACAGACACTTCGTCTCATCCGTCACAGGTCACAGATCGACCAAATAGATGGTCACAGACACTTCGTCCTATCTGCCGTCGACCCTAATCCCTAAAACACCCACCAACAACCACCACCGTCTCCGCCTCAACAGCACCACCATTGTCAGACCGTCACAACACCATCCCAACCACCACCATAATAATAACAAAAAAAATCATCCCAACGCCGCTCGCACCACCATACCAAGAAAACACCACCGTCGTCGTCGCCGTCGACCCCGCCACAACACCACACAACAGCATCGAATACCTCCACCGCACACACCACCGCATCGAATACCCACAGCACCTCCACCGCCTGCTACACTCACAGCAGCGTCGCTGCTGTGGGGTCGCAGCAGCGCAAGAAGCTACTGCGAATCGCAGCAGCGCTAGAAAGCGAGAAGCTGCTGCGACGTGCAGCAGAGACGCTGCTACACCTCGCAGCAGCGAAGCAGTAGAGGGAGGGGGAGGGGGAGGGGGAAGGGGGGAGAGGAGAAGGGAGGAGTCGGCGGTGGAGAGAGGTGGCGGTGGAGGCGCCGATGGGAGAAATGGTGAGACCAACAGAGATGAAATGGATTAGGTTTGGACATATTTAGGATTTTATATTTAAAATAAAGTTGGTGGGGTAGGTAGTAGGGTGAGCATTTTAATTTTATAATACCATTATTAATTTTATAATTCCATTTTCCAAGTTTTGGCCGGTTTGGTAGCCAACATTTTCCATGGAATTCCTTTTCCAATTTTTCACTCACGCGCCTCATTTTCCCACTTTTCAATGAAATTGTTTTCTTGTTGTTTTAGTGGTTTTTGGTTTTCCACCTTTTTTTTTTGTTTTTTTTTGAAAATTGGAAAAAATTCAAGACACCTTTTATTGACAATTTCCATGCAAAATAAAGCCAAACGAACACCAAACTTTCAACATTTTTCAGGTGACAAATTATACCAATCATACACAATTAATTACAATTTTCAATAAAACAAATTCTATGCAATTTTTTTTTTTAAACAAAACACCCATACTTTGCCCCTGTTTGAGCCAAATTATTGTAGAATGAGAATGAAAAATATAGTCATTATTGGGGCCCACACAAGAGAGAAAATTTGAATTTAAATGTTGATGTGATGGATAACGGTCATATTTTTCATTTTAATGAGATAATAAGTTAGCTCAAACGGGGCCTTTATTGATTACCTCACTTAAGTCGGAGGAATACCTAAGTGACAAAATATAAAAACGATCGATACAAGTAGAACCATAACATTAGCAACTATTCAAACCATCATCTACCACCTTACTTTCTCACATAAGCCACCCCCATCATATCCAAACGAAGTAATCCTTGGCAATTCTGTCCACGTGGTATACCGTTTCGACAAACCTTTAGCTCCCATCCCAGCTAAATAATCGGCCACTTGATTGCTTTCTCTCCACTGATGTGCTATCTGAAAATCGAACTCCTGCAGTACTAGGCAATTCAATTCCCCGTAATTCATTTTCTTTCCACCCAAATTCCACACTTATAACCAAACGGAGAGACTTTGCATTCAGAAGTAACAAGAAAAAATATAAATTCTACATTGATCGTATTCAAATAAAGAAAGAAAAAAGGAATAATTCTGAGTGTGTTTGGTGGAAATTTTAATCCAATTAAAATTGAAAATATAGTCGTTATTGAGTCCCACCAGTCTAATAAAAGTCAATAATAACGGCTAATTTTTCAATTTTAATCCGATTTTAATCTCTACCAAACGCACCCAAAATCTTTGTGGGACGAAAATAGTAGATTATATCGATAGTTCCAACTAAAATAGAATTAGGCACTCGTCGTCAATTTATACAAACACGAGAAATTGTATGAAATTAACTACAACGCCTTAAATAATGTAATGAAAAGAATGAAGACGTTGAAAATCCCTCCTCCATAATCTTGTAGACAAAGTTGTGCTATGGGTACATAAGTGTACTCATAGGCTACGAGTGTCCATAGCATTTTCCCAAGCCTGAATTGTTCATTACGATTTTGAATTGGTTGAAAAATTGAAACAACCCGACCTACTCCCGTTCCTGCTAAGATATGCGGATTTCTCTTTAGCTTTGCTCAATTATGTTCATTTAGTTATTTAAATTAAATTTAGATTCCAATTGATTTGAGTATTCGATAAAATATTGCAATTTTTTTTTTATAATTTATTTCCTTGTGAATTCCTGTATACTGTTTAAACAAAAAATCATCATTGAAGAATGAAGAATGAACATAAAAAATCTAAAAAATTGCCCAAAAAGAAAAATAAAAAAGAAAATTTATTACAAGCGAAAATCTTGGAATCCTCCCTGTTGAAGGGCTTCTTCCAAGAAAAACTCAGACTGGTCCATCAAATCAGGGCTTAATGTAAACATCAAAACACAAAATTCCATCTGATTGAGAGCTCCATCTCCATCAAAATCACCTTCTTTAAGCATGCTATAAAGATCATCATCTGATAAATCTTGTAATCCCAGCAAAGCAGAATTTCTTTTAAGACTCTCAAACGTAATAACCCCTTTGCTAGAATCCATCAATAAATTAAACCCATTACACAGTTCTGCTATTAGACCGTCCCCGCCGAGCTTCTCCGCCATGAGAGGCAAGAAATCTTGAAAATTGGGTTGATTTTTTGATGCCATAATGGGATTCTTTTGAAGCTTTTTTTGGGTTAGAAATGGGATTGTTTTGGGATGGTTTGTGGATTGAGGGGGTGGAATAATATAGGAGAAATAATGGTGTTTCCAAGAAGGGGAAGGGGGTGGTGCTGGCATTTTGGACAACTAAGGGACAGCGAGTTTTCGAAAAGGTGAAGAAAAGGTCAGTGGATGTTGGCTTGGTTTTTAATGAACAAGAAATTGCCTCTACGTTTCTTGGGTGCCGTGGACTTTTTCTGGAAGGGTAAAATTGTCAAACTACACCAGAGGACTGATTTTTGCCGGCTTGGGATGAAGGTTTCGAAGAATTTGTATGGAAAGGAGGGGCTATTAAAGAGGGTAGAAATGTAATTATATATCCCTCCAAATAGGGATGGCAACGGGCAGGTACCCATCCCGCCCTTCCAAGCAATTTCTCGTTCCGTCCCCACCTCGTTACCTGTTTAAGGCAGAGCGGGCGAGACCCTTGCCTCGTTTACTACCCCGTTTAATTTAATTTAATTTTTTTAAAGTTTTTGATAATTCATTTTATTGTCCTCATTCATTAAATTGAGACAATAATATATTTTTTAATTTTTACTTATTTTTAAAAGTTAAAATATTAAAATATATTTGGTAAATTAAGGCTTTTATTATTTGTCATATTTTTTAAATAATTTTAGTTGCAATTTTCTATTAGAACTAATGAAATTTCGTGAAATTTTTCATTTAAAGTATTGAATTCTATAAAAAAAATTAAACGGGGCAGGGTGGGACACCTATTACCCATTCCCGACCCGAATACCCGATTAAGCGGGTAATCCCTGCCCCGTTCGGGCGGGACCCCGCGGGTATCAGGTTTGTTGGATTTTTTGTCATCCCTACCTCCAAAGCGTCATTGTTGGTACTTTGACTCCCAACTTTTGTTTCTTGACATTGCTGTCCCAAACCTCTCATAAATTAGAGTGATAGTTTCGTAAAAAATCACCTGTCTAGTTCATACAACTCAAAAGTTGTGTCTACAATCCAAATTAAAATCAAGATAGAGGTCTTTAGAGTTGGAGTTAACTTTGACAAGATTACCATTCCATCTTCACTTTGATCTTTCTTCAGTCTATTTGAAGTTATTTAAGCTTTGTCTTTTTACTAGTCAAGTGTCCATTTTCCCATGTTTGACAATGAGTAATCCCAACTCGCTTCTTTAAGAAAACAAATGAGATTTCTGTTGAAGCGTTATGAAGTGAAATGAAATGGGAAACTGATACGAGTTGAAAACAAAAATAAATGACATTGTAGAGACTAAATTTACAGTAATCTTAAAATTCTTAACATATGCTAATGAGAAAAAGAGCCTGATAAATAAATTGTGCAAATACGGGCTTTTTAGCGAGGAATTTTAGCACAAGGCATTGATATATGTATGTTACGACTTCTAGATTGAGCGTACTCATTAGGCCACCTGTAAATGCGTTGAATCGTAAATATTCCAGCACAAGATTACCTAGCAACAAGTATTGTTATAGTCATTTAAGTTTTCAGAGAGACATTTCTTATCTATTTCATTTGAACTCCTCTCTACGAAAAATCCAGGTTCCTACGGCTGAGACAGAGTTAAAACTACTAATGCCATTATAGGTGGTTGACTCAGCTTACAATGTTCCAATTATTCTAGTTGTTTTGCCTTCACATTTGTCTCGTCTGACAATGTTTCAGTCCAAAGTCAGAAATTTTGGGATTCAAATCACTGTCTAGTAATATGGAGTAATGCTATTTAGCCGGGATTACAACACCAATCTAAGTGACTCTAGATGTTAGGCTAAATGAAAGGTGTAATTAAATGACTTATTTAATTTCACCTATCATTTAACGTCATGTTAACGCCACCTAGATTAGGGTTGTAACCCCAATGAGGTTACATAGTATTACTCAGTAATATATTGCTGATTTTTAGATTTCTATGGATGACCCTTAATCTAGAATCCTGGTGAAGGTAAAAGAAGTCCTCTGGATATTTCAATTGAAATTTCAAAGCGGTTTTGCCATGTAAGCAACCCTTTTCTACTCCATTCTGTTCAAGTTAGTATTAAGCTAAATTCAATGACGTTGAGTCAGTGAAAAAGGAGTATCACTATTCTATATATGCGAGTATATAGTTGAGAGATTCATACCAAATATGAAATAGTCCAAACATTTGTTTGGCATGTACTCATGATAAGTGCATTTTGTGCGCTTAT
>CAIGRT010218666.1:0-11110 GCA_903798405.1 Fraxinus platypoda | reverse complement strand
AGCATTTTAACATTAAAAAGCAAATGTTAAAATTAATTAAAGTTAGGTTAACTTCAACCATTATAACCATAAATCCCAACAAAAATACTTAGCCCATGCTATATAAATAATAAAAAGGAGAATATTTTATATAATACATTACAAATATGGCAAAATAATTGATAAAATACAAAGTTATAGTTAAAATCCCCTTTTGAAGATTGGCTTTGACTTCCCCAAATATTTCTCTAAATCCTTAGATGTATTCTACTTGTGCTTTTGATTTTGCCCCCAAAATAACAAGTAAATCAAAAGAAAAAGAAAAGAAAAGAAAAGAAAATGAAAGGAAAAGATAAAAAAAAAAAAGAAAAGAAAAAGAAAAAAGAAAAGAAAAGAAAGGAATCAAAAAACAATTAGAAGCTGCCCATTTGTTCCATTTTAAAGGTTTTAAAACCCTATCCCATAATTGCAGTTCAAGCCCCTGATTTTAAAAGTAAAGGCAAGATGGTCCCTAGAATTTTAAGCCAGGCCCTTAGACGCTAATTCTCTGCTAAAAAAATGAATTTGGTTTAATTTTGCAGCCAAGTCCCCTAGATAATTGCACGATAGGTCCCTCAACTTATCTTTTATAATTTGTTCCTCATTTTTTGACTTTCCTTTCATTTACGCCTTGCATAAATTGCATCAAAGGTCCTTCAACTTTCTGGACTTGTTCATTTTGGTCCCACATTCACAATTTGGCACAAATTTGGTCATTTTCTCCTCTTTGCTTTGTTCTATTTTTTGGGTGATTTTTACCTACAAAGACAATAATTACATAATTATGAGTAGAAATTCGATCATTTTTTATCAATAATATGTATATTTAGGTAATAAATAAATGTGCAAAAATACACGTATCAATTACTACAAAGTTTTAAAATAATTTTGGAATGAGTATATCAATCAAACAAAGAATACAATTATGAAAGCTATAAATACAAGGGAAGAGAATAAGAAAACAATGTAATTGTGGAGGTTTGATCCAAATCAATGATCATCCTCCGTTACCGTGAGCAAGGCCTTTTCATTATATTTGATTGACTTATGGCGCAATCCAAAACCTTACAAAACTTTCGGTGACTTACACACAAGGAGCACCGATCCTTATACAATATTGAGTTTTTCGAGATCTAAATATGACCCACAAGTTAAAAAAATAATTTTACAATTTGAAACTTCTCTTTTAATAATTGATATATATATATATATATGCTAGCACTTCAATAAATATCAATGAATGAAAGATCAAGTGTTGAGAAACTTTGATGATAAAGATTAATAAAGGATTTGATTTTCTCAATCACATATTTTCACAATAAATGATTTGATGATAAATAAGATGTAAGATCAATGTGTTTTGTTAAAGAATATCTCACTTTAATGCTCTCAAAAAGTCTTGCAATGAATACAAAAAATGTATGCATTCATAGAGTGCAATGAGGAAAAATATATGTGGAACTGAATAGTCAACTAGACGTTCGCTTCGTAGGACCTATATGGCCCATATAAATTTTCTTCTTTAGCGTGATATCAGGGCGGTTGAAAGGGTCTTGCTTGGCTCCTTATGGCCTCTTCTAGGTGGTGGGACACCTTAAGGCATGTGACTTCGCATGTGCTCATGGGGTCTTGCTACGAAAGGTGGTTGATGGGACCTATTTGTAGACATATTTGTATTGATCCTGTCAATGACATGGTGGACCTCTGAGATCTACGCTTCAATCATATTTTGAAGGAAAATTATCCTTCATATGGAACATGTTGTTTGCAGGTCGATTGGATGTATAATTTATGGATACATCCACCTCTACTTTCCTTTTTGCATAGCTAAAATAATTTTTGTGCCATGAGAACAAGCCCTTGGGCTGTGTATTTCTTCCTCATACTATTATTGTAAGAAGTCTGGTTAAGGTGCACTTTGGGGCATTTGATGGCCCACTTGTTAATTCATTTTCTTGAGGAACTACTGCACAACAGTGTTTTGTTGTGACATATCCCTCATGTTGGCAGACATTTCCTCCACGTTTCTCTCATGAGACGAGTCGTCACCCTACCACCTCGACGGTACTGGTGGTAAGTTCGGCGGTGATTGACATTAGTTCGGAGGAGCTTTTCTTCATAGACCTCTTTTGCTTTTCTTGAGCGAAAATCATCATTGCTGGAACTCATGATGGATGAATGCCTTTTCTTAAAATTGGGGGGAGGGGATGGGGGGTTCTCTAAAGTGGATTTTGAACCCAAAATACTCATTTTTTCAAGGAGCGAACACCGAAGGAATAACATTTCAAATAGTCTTTCTTTAGAACTTCCACTTGTTCTTTATTCAAGAACAAAACCTTTCAAAGGGAAAGTTGAACCACTTTTCTGGCAAGCTTTTTCCAATGGAATGCTCGTAGTTGTAGTGTGATTTTCTATAAACGGCGCTAATATCTTGACCTCATTTTTTGTAAAGGCAACATGGCCAACACATCCTAAGTCCTCTCCCGTCCTCATAAGCCTTTGTCTTGCACATTTGGATAAATCGTAAGTCATACATGGTCTTCTTCCGAGTGGGAAGAAGCAGCCATGCACACACCGATGGTCAAGTCATCCTTTATAAGGAAATTATTTGGGCGTGGGATGTGCTTAAGAGGTGAGCTACTTAAGTAAAAGGTGTTCGAGTCCAAGGATTGTAAAGAGTAAAGTGAGATTGTAAAAGTTAAAATTTGAGAGTCTAAACTTGCAATACCTTTGAATGACACAATATGTGAACTTTTATAGTAGAAAGGGATGAGTAAGAACCGCTTGAAGAAGAGATACATAGCCTTATCCTTGCAGCTAAGGCTACTTGTCATAGGCATCAATCGGCCAATCCCAAGTTCAAGCACATTTAATGTTATGATCTTTTACAGCCCTAGACCCGACACATAGGGGCTAGACTTGACATTTTACTTGGTAGAGTGGCCATTACAGTGAGTTGTCACGTCAATCAACCTTAGAAAGATCTCTGGGAGATCCTCTGTAGAGCTTTTACCTGCCTCGCCTCATCCATGATAGTTCGACCCTTCATTTGGGTTCGACCTTGGTGTATAATCTCGACCTATTATAGGGGTTCGATCCCTTCCTAAGGATTCAGCCAAAACTACTACATGTAGGGATGGGCAAAAACCCGCCCAACCCGCTCAAACCGCCCGAACCGACCGGTTTGGGTCGTTTTTAATTTTATTTTTTTGGTTGGGTTCGATTTTTTGGTGATCTTGGCGGGTCGGGTTGGGTCGGGTCACGGGTTGGCCCACAAAAACTGCCCAAACCCGTCCGACCCAACCCGCCAAGGAAAAAAAAAGAATATAAGGGTCATTACTAATTACGCAGCTAATTTCTTGAAGAACCGTGGCTCCTCTCTTGTGACCAAAGTCTAAAACCGAAACAAGCCCTAGAAAATCTCTCATTCTCTCCTGCTAAAATCGTCGACGGCGTTGGTCACCGACTCACCAGACATCCTGAGCGCTGGTCACCGACTCACCGGACATCCAGAAAACCCACAAACCAGGTAAGGTGGAACCTTACATGTCGACGGCGCTTGTGTGTTTTTCCGTTTGTGTAGTGTACTGTTTATTACTAGTGTTTTGCCGTTTGTGTGTTTGTCTATTACTAGTGTAAGAAGGGATTATGGCTTAATCCCTAACATTTAAGATTAATTTGATGAAATTTCTAGGGTTCAACGGAATAAAGGAAGGAAACATGGAATATCTGATTTTTTACAAGATTCATTAATATTTCCTTTTTGTGTTGGTACTAATGCTGGTGAAAACATAAGTTGTTGTTGTTTGATATTTGGAAATTGGAGTCAAAACATAAGGGGCAGACTGCATTATCCTTAAGAAGATGGACTCAGGTGCAAAGATGGAAAGATGGATGAATATAGAACTTAGTTATGTCAACATGTATACATTATGGAAAGATGGATGAATATAGAACTAAGTTTTTATGCAATGAGTTTATCTCAAACCGACCAACCCGATCGACACATAATTGGGTCAAACTGACAATGTTGGGTTGGGTTTGGGTTGGGGCAAAAACCGACCCAACCCAACCCACGCCCATCCCTAGCTACATGGGTAGAATGATATGGAGTGCGAGAACGCCTGCTGTGTGGCTATTCTTGAAGTCTAACTGGAAGAAGCGTAACAAAATTAAAGATTAAATAAGTTAATTTCCTAGATTAGGAATATTATTACTTGATTTGTATAAATTACACCCTATGAATGTCATTTCCATTAAAGCCATTATAATCCCCCTGCAGGCATGTGAGGAAGTCAACCACTCAAATCAAATATCAATTTTTTTCACGTTTATGGAATTTTGAGTCTTGCGTCGAGTAATGAGGTATTATGATTTACTTTTATTTTATTGGCTCTATTTATCTGTAGATTAATTTATGTTTTGAAATTCACTGCACTTTGGTTTAAACATAAAAAAATTGTTTAAACCTAGATCATATTTTTAAAACATCATTTACTTTAAAAGCTAGTTAAAAACACCTTCCAAAAGTCTACATTTGTCAAAATATTCAAATCGGATCAAACGGGGTAAAAAATGGAAAAATTGATCTAAACGGTTGGACGTCCGGTCTGAGCATGTGGAGTCTAGATGCTTGTCCGAATTCTCAAAAAATTTTGCAAAATCTTTTTCTATAAATGCATAAAAGCGAAGTCCGGTTCATCCATCCGGACGTCTGGTTAATGCAATGGTCGGATTTTTTACCGTTAGATTTCATATGCATAATGTCTATTTTGGTCGTCCAGATCCAAAGGTGGACGTTCGGTTGGTTGTCTGGTTCGACAGAGTATTTTGCTTTTTGAGCTCTATAAATACCCTCACTCTTTCCATTCTTTAATAAGAGTTTCAAGAGCATTAAGTGTGATATGCTTTGAGAGAATTCTTTGAGGCTACATTGCACTCATTTTATTTATTTTTTTATGTAAAAAACTTTGATTAATTCAAACTCTTTTCATCACCTTCATCAAAATTTTTTATCTCTCCTTTTGTACTTCATTTATTTATATCATTCATAGAAGAGAGATAAATTTTGAAGAAAAGTTTTGAACCTACATTGTATCTATTTCTTCTACTTCTCTATATCAAAACTTTGATTAATTGAATCAAACTTGTAAAATCATAATATCATCAAAGTTTCTCATATCTCTTTTGGTACTTAATTTATTACCATTATCATTAAAAGATAGATATATTTTGAGAAGATTTTTGAACTTAAATTGCATTTAATTCTTCTTCATCTTCTCATTGAAAAACTTTCATTGATTGAATCTAATTTTTAATTATCATATTCATCGAAGTTTTCATCTAAAACTTGAGCTATCATTTGTTGCTATTTATTAAAGTATTAGCCTCTATTAGTATTTAATTTGTTTGTATCATTTATCAACAGAGTAGCTTCATTGTAAAATCATTTTGTTATACTTTGAACTCTCGTAAAGCTTAGTATTGTATAAGGATAAGTGCTCGTTGTTTGTAAGTCACCGGAAGCATTGTAAAGGATTGGATTGTATCACAAGTCAATCAATATAGTGAAAAGGCTTTGCTCATACCAGAGAGCTTGGAAAGGGATGATGTAGATCATTGCTTTGGATCGAACCTCCACAATTTTATCGTTTGCATCATCTCTTCTCTTTTACTTATCGCTTTCATATTTGTGATTATTATTTGAATTAATCTATTTAATCTTTACTTGCTTGAATTTAGATTAATTCTTCGAAAAAGTTTTGAAAACCAATTCAGCCCCCTCTTGATTAGTTATTCTTGGACTTTCAATAATTCTTTTCTAAGGCATATTCAAGCATACATGTTCATGTAAATGTATCCATCAGCATATATAAAGTAAAGTTTTCAAAAAAAAAATAAAAAAAAAATGAACTTTTTAATTGATAATGTTGTAAAAATATTTTGTTGAGAAAAGATAATTTTATAAAGGAAATGGTATATATGCTTATGCCATGAAAAAGGCCAATGAGGAATGGAGTTTGGGAACCGACACACCCAATTAATGTTTAATATTTATGTTAATCAAAGTGAAGCATTGAACAACCAAGTAATTTCACCCTTTTCTCAAGAATGGGAGTAAAAAAATGGGCAATCCACTAGATCCGCCGCCAAACACATTGAAATCCAACACTTCCTACACAATATCATAACTTACAAACAACCCCAAAATCTATTGAAATCGAATAGAAAAGTAATGTCATGAATTCCAATGATGCCAAAACTCCATCCTATGCTTCAAATCAGGACACGGGACCATCAACAATGATCTCGAAAGGGTTAAAAACCCTAGAGATGGTGTCGCCGGCTGTCAAAATGGCCGGGATCGAAAAATCAAATTTCGACGAGCTGAAATCTAAAAATTTAATTCGTTCGATTCTAGACCTCGAATGACTACATGTGCCACATCGAAGTATTTCCCATGACATTCCGAACCTTCACTGAAAAATAAGTCGAAACCGACGTCGGACACGTCGCCATCGACCACTTCTCCGTATATTCAGTTGGCTAGAAAAATTAAAATTCTGACCACTCCGATGTCAAAAGACTTATATGCTACTAACGTTTCTAGTCGTCCGGGCCTATCTCATGCTGGAGGAGTGAACAGAAGTCATTCGCATAAGTCCTATAGGCTTCAAATGACTCATCTACAACGGGTTCGCTTCCAAGGAACCCTTTATTCATTTTGGTTAGCCGGTAATTGATCTGATTCATATGAGGCTCTTTTAGTTGATCCTTACAAGTACACACTTGTAGGGAAATTTTCCCACCACAAGCCAACCATGAAAAAGGTACGCAAAATTTTTTCTAAGTTCGAATTCCATGGTAGCTTTGAGGTTGGGTTGATTGACACCGTACATGTACTTATCCATCTTACGTATGAGGAGGACAACATTGGGCTTTTCTAAAGCATTCCTCGTATATGGATTGGTGTCCGATGAGGGTTCTTAAGTAGACATGTGACTTTAAACATGAGCAAAAGACTCCGGTAGTTTTCCTATGGGTATCATTCTCTCTACTTCCGATACATTTGCGTGTCAAGGGGTTCATTTTTGCTTTATCTAGAGTAATATGAATACCTTTGAGGATCAATGAGGCCACCTCTGACTTGAGATGACCTAGTAAGGTTAGGGTGTACATTGAGGTAAATTTGTAGCTTAGATTGCATGACAGGGTTTGGATTGAGCACCGTGGTAACCGTAGCTTCTGGGAGATAGTCATCTATGAGAAGCGACATATTTTTTACTTCAGTTGTAGACATATGGGCCACTTTCATGACTAGTGTACTTTATGGACACATCCTTCTTACTCTATAGTTGTTGTGCCTCCCTTTATTTTACTCCATCCTCCTACTGTGACCACTGCTAGTAGGGCCGACAAGGGTAAAGGCAAGGTGATGTTTGTGGAGCCGAAGAAGCAGTGGGTACTAGTTTTTGCAGTGCCTACTATATTCTCCACTACTCCTACCGTAATTCAGACAGAGTCAGCATCTACATCGACAGTTTTTTCCTCGACCCCATGATAGTAACTTCGAGGTACTACCATTTACTCTTTCAATTATTGAGCCTATGCCAGAGGCTCCTATCGAGGTACTACCTCCACCTATTATCACTACTACAACTGTTATTCCCCTTCCTACTACTTAGGCACCAACACATTCTATTGTAGAAGGTTCTGCAATGGAATCAATACATTTGACCACATTTAAAGCATAAGCAACCAAATCAGCCTCATCATACCTCTAAGGATGCCTAATATCTCTTTTGGGTCTATCTTTAGCAATATAATACTGTGGCACCATTGGTGATGGTGAAAAAGTGGCATTACCCTTACCTATTAAATTTGATTGAGATGTATTCTCTAATATCGACCATGAACTGAACTCCAATGGTACCGAACCAATCTTAAACTCCATTTAACTGCTTAATTTCTATTAATTTGTATCAAAAGATTCTGTAGAACCCCTGCAAGATGTATAACTTGGACCTTTCATGCCCCTTCATCTTAACACAGATACCTTTACTAACATTCAAGACTCCACCTTTACCGGTGTATATGTACCCTTTTGAATTAAGACTATTCAAGGAGATAAAATTTCTCTTCAAATCTGAAAATGTCTTACATCGCCAAGTATCCTGACCATCCCATCAAACATCTTAATTTCGACCCTTCAATACCACTGTCTACAATATGCATTATTTCCATTATCACAATACCTTTAGAAATTATTTCATATGTTGAAAACCAATCCTGACTAGGACATACATGAAATGTGCAAGGTGTATCAAGAATCCAATCCTCGTCAGGTTTTGAGTCGCTATAAAAAATAATCAAAAGTTCTCCATTATTTAGCAATCTTCTACAAATTTGGCTTTACTCAAATTTTTTGGTTGTTTTACCTTCTAATTAGGAGTAGCCAATTTTTATTTATTTTGTAACTTATAACAATCAGATTTAATATGCCTCTCTTTTTGTAGTAATTACAAATTTTATTGTTGTAATTAGACTTCGATCTGCCCCTTACATAACTACCATGAACAATAAAGCCTTCTTCATGAGCCTCAGATCCAACAAGATGCTTTATCTTCTCCTTTAAAAATAGAACATCATATACTTCTTTAATGGTGAGAGTATCATGACTACAAAATAGTATATCTAAAAAACATATATGAAGTTGGCAGCAAACACAATAAAATAAACACTAAATCTTTTTCATCATACTTGACCTCCAAGATTTCCAAATTAACAACAATTTCCTTAAAAACAATTATATGATCTTCTAGAGATGTGCCTTATGTTATACGAAGAGAATACAATCGCTACTTCAAATGCAATTTACTTGTTAGACTTTTTCGTTATCAGTAACTGCTCCAATTTCAACCATAACACATTGGCAATTTTGTTCTTTAAAATGTTCCGAAGAATATGATTTGATAGATGAAGATGAATTTGCGATAGGGCCTTTCGATCCTAGTTTGTTTCTCCTCCAGCGTCCAAGTTGAGGGCATCTTATTAAATCCCAACAGAGCATCATCCAAGTCTTTCTAAGCGAGTACTACTCACATCTTCACTTGCCATAATGAAAATCTAGTGTTGCAATCCAAGAACTAAATATCGTATTTCATAGTTGCCATCACGAAAATAAACCTCGCTTCGAGTTGATCAATCCTCGCTCCGATATCAGTTTGTATAAAATGAGAATTTGGAAATATGAAAAGTAAAATAGAAAGACAAGATTTACGTGGAAACCCAATTCGAGAAAAAAACCACGGTAGAAGAGGAGATTTCATTAATATCAATATTATGGAGGATTATAAATTGTGTAGAATGTAAGGAGATTTTTCCAAGAGTTTTACTCCTCATATTTATAATACAAAGAAGAGCCTAATATGTTGTGGAGTTCAAATATAATAGGTCTAAATAATAATGGAGTTTTTGGATAAAATAGGATTTAAAAATTGCCAAAATAATAATGGAGTGTTTGGATAAGACCGCTTCTCGAGCGATGGTCTGTATAACACCCGCACCCGAATTTCTGGGTCTAATTATGAGAATTGAAAATTTAGGGGCTCATTTGAGGGTTAATCCATCTTCCAGGACCTTGTAACAAACTTAGTATAAATTCTAATTCCCACACATTTTGCTCTTTGAAGAAGGGTTGAATACTTGGTCAAACCCTTATATAGAAATCCTCAATATATAATTTTTTTTGTCATATTCATGATTGACCAAACATAGGGTAATGTGTAGTGTGAATGCATGTGTATATAGAATGTAGTATTCACGTAAGGAATGAGGGCGAAATTGTTGCTCATTTCAAAAAATTCAAGGAACAATTTTCAATTTTAGAATTAATAGCATTTCCACCATCATGAGTTTTTTCCTTAATGATGCGTGCCTAGTCTTGTCCTATTTAAGCCACTCATTCACATTCACATTCTACCACTCACTATTATTTTTTTCAAACACTTTTATACACACACATAGCCGAGGTGGAAATTGTGAGAGGGATCAAACACTTTTATTCAGTTTCTATTACTCTTTCTTTTAAATTTCACCGTAAGTACGCTACCTATGTTTGGATTATTATTATATTATAAATTTCAAGAAAATTATTATGGGTCCCATATGGTACAATATGATTATGATAATGTTAAGGGGGCCAGAGTTTAGTAGCGCTACACATAAGAATTCTTATCACCTATATTCAGTAAAATTCTTGTGTCTCCATTATGTTGATTATGATTATCATGCTCCTTTAAGTTATACACGATAATAATTCATGGCGTACTTATGAGGATTTTATAAATCTCACTCTATAATATTTTCCCTTTCAGACAATTGATGGTTCGATGCAGTCAATGTGGAGATGGCAACGGGCGTTTTAAGACATTATTTAGGCTATGTTTTACGCCAATGCATTATTTTTTAATATTAAGATTTCGCAATTAATTATTGAAGTTAAAACCGCTTTTTATTTATTTAATGAATAAAACCGTTTCTTGTTACTATTTAAGTCCCTATGAAAAAAAAAAAATTGAATTTTATTTAGTGACACTCGTAGAGTCAATGATTAGGGTCCTCACAGTTGGTATCAGAGCTAAGAATTTTTTTTTTAAAATCGGTTATGTAAACTTAACATATATTTTCAAAATTTTGAACTTTACGAATTTTCTGTTATAAAAATAAAAATTTGAGTGACTGTTCATATGAACAGTGACGCATAGTCATTGTTCATCGTGAATAGTGACATGTGCACTGTTCATTGTTCACGATGAACAATGACTGCACGTCACTGTTCACGACAATGGCGCTGCACGGTTTTAAAAAAAATAATTATGATGAATTTTTTTTTGAAAATCAGTTGATATTTAAAATGAGAATTAAGTTGTTCTAAATCACTAGCCACTATGCAATGCTCCATGGCTCAACTTCCTTGAACCAGGTAAATATTTATGCACTTTAAGTAGTCGTGTCATCTCACTTATGAAAGCGTGCCTATTACGCGAAATAGCAATCATGAATATCGTGACAACATATGAATATTATTTAC
>CAIGRT010218653.1:0-21249 GCA_903798405.1 Fraxinus platypoda | reverse complement strand
AAAAAAAAAATTAGACGAGCCGCTCATCAAAAACGAGCAGAGCCTGGGCTCGTAGCGGCTCGTGGGCCGCTACAGTACAAGCCGAGCGGCAGAGCCGCACGGCTCGATTGCCACCACTACTTAAGCATAGTGGTTGTTGATGATGGGCTGGATAAAGTTAGTTGTAGTGAGATGTGAGTATTTTACATGTAGACACAAACATTGAGAGAGGAAGAGTGTGAGCTATGGAGACATTTATGATTAGGAATGAGGATGAAAACCTAAATATTCATTTTATTTTATTTTATTTGTAAAGATTGAGACTTGGCGTAATTGCTAATGAACACGGGAGTTTGTCAGACAGTTTGATAGAATGTCAGGTGGCAACACGGTATTGGACATTTAAATCTATTTTTGTTCAATATCCAATGCAGTTTAAATCTATTTTTGTCCAATATTTTTGGTCAGTTTAACATTATGGCATTCTCCCTAACTCCTTTGTACAAGTGTAATAACATAATACAAGAAAAAAATATTAAACTAAACAAACATGAATCAAAAATAATATTTCTTTTTCTTCGATCCCCCCTTTTTGTCAAATTTTGGACGGCAGATCTCATATTGGCAAATATTTAAAAAATTGTTAATTTATTATAGACGCCTAATATTGATCATGTGAGCCATGACGTGTCCTGGTAAGCTTGTCCCAGATGCATACTCATCTCTATGTCTCAATCCACGTAATCTCGTGTTAAATTAACATATTATTGTTTTTTATTTTTATTCTAAAGTTGCAATTTCTAAAGTGAGAGCAAATGGAGAATGCCTTTTGCCGATAAAAAGCGAAATGACCCTTTTGAAACTATTTAAGGCTGATTTCACTATCAAAGTAATTTTCACAGATTCAGGTGAGTTATCCAATTCATGATATTTTCTGGATTGTATTTAACACAAAACTGAATTTCTGGTTGCAATTCTTGAATTTTTTGTTGCTCTTATATCAATATATGCAGTTTGTCTTTTTAAGGTTATATTTTTCTATTATAAGTTATTTCTGACTCCAATTTGTGCAGATGTGATAGTTTATACTTTTATTGAGGTCTGGAAATGAAGAATGGTGTATGGGTCTTGAATTGCTATTTGATTTTGCAAGTTTCTAATTCAGGTAGTTTCCACATTGGATCTGACTAATGATGTACACAATACTCGAATTTTCGACAAGACAATGAACTAAAACAGAGCAGATTTTTCTGGGATGTTGATGGGCGAAATCCTTCAAGGAAAAGATTCGTTCTCTTCGTAAAAATAGGAGGTAGAACCACTAAAGATTATTTTTCTGTTATGTTGGCTCATTCAAGATTTGTTTTTTATCAAGTCACTAGGAATCAATAGAAAAAGAGAAATCGCCCATAGTTCCTCGACTGTGGATCCTCCCAATATTCCTACTATATAAAAGGATATTAGGGTGCCGGTTTTTGGTGTGTGAGAAAAACCTTATACCTATTTCCGTACTCTTGTTCTCATTACTGGCAAATTTTGCAGCATCTGATGAACATAATGTGAATTTGTGTGTTGGCTTGTTTTTGAATTTCTTTCTGTTTATTATTGCTCTTGCGAGAAGGGATTGTGGGTTAGTCCTTAACTGTTGATTGTACGTAATTTTATTGTATGTGCTAAAGACAAACTTAATTTTCATGAGTTCTGCTATATAATAGTTTCTTATTTCAGAGCATTGCTAACGGGGTGAGAATCTGCTGTAGAACACAGATGTTCCAAGGTTGCAAAGGTTCTGAAATCTTGCAGAAGTAAAAGGTTGGGAATTTCATTTAGTTGTGTAAACATGAGTATGGCTCCTACTGTAAAAGTGGTTCTTGGGTCAATTGCCTTTGCTATATTCTGGGTTTTGGCAGTTTTCCCGGCTGTCCCATTCATGCCTATTGGGAGGATTGCTGGGTCTCTCCTTGGGGCTATGCTTATGGTCATTTTTCGAGTCATAACACCAGATCAAGCATATGCGGCTATTGACCTTCCAATCCTTGGTCTTCTTTTTGGGACAATGGTAGTCAGTGTCTATCTTGAAAGAGCTGATATGTTTGTGTACTTGGGTAAATTGCTCTCCTGGAAAAGCAAGGGAGCAAAGGACTTACTTTGTCGAATCTGCTTCATTTCTGCCATTTCCAGTGCCTTTTTCACTAATGACACTTCTTGTGTTGTTTTGACTGAATTTATACTCAAAATTGCTCGGCAGCAGAATCTCCCTCCTCACCCGTTCCTATTAGCCCTTGCCTCGAGTGCAAATATCGGGTCATCGGCAACCCCTATTGGCAATCCTCAAAACTTAGTTATAGCTGTTCAGAGTAAGATTTCTTTTGGGAATTTTTTGTTTGGTATTTTCCCAGCAATGCTTGTAGGAGTATTTGTCAATTCTTTGATCCTGCTCTGTATGTATTGNTGAGTAAGATTTCTTTTGGGAATTTTTTGTTTGGTATTTTCCCAGCAATGCTTGTAGGAGTATTTGTCAATGCTTTGATCCTGCTCTGTATGTATTGGAAGTTGTTATCTGTTCATAAGGATGAAGAAGATGCCACTATGGAAGTGGTTGCTGAAGAAGACGTAACCTCACATCGTTTTTCTCCAGCAACGTTGTCTCACCTCACATCTTCAAATTCTGAAGAATGGAATTCTGGACTGGAATCTATAAATGTTTACGGCTCTCCTAATCCCAATGGCTCTACAAATCATAGTGAGACTCTTAGAAACCGAGGGACTTCGATTGATAGTGATAGTATTCATGGCTCTCTTAATGAAAATAGTTATACAAATAATGTTGAGACACTCGGGAATGGTGAGAATCCAACTATAAGTGAAATCCAGAAGGTCCCTAGTTTGCAATCTGAATCCGTTTGGCATTCAAATTCTTGGAAAGAAACGTCAAATGATGGAGTTATGTCTTCAAAATGTATTCCATCTTCGAAGAGTAGTGAACACGGAAACTCAGAATTGCCGGAAAAGTGGAAAAGAATTTTGTGGAAGACGTGCGTTTATCTTGTTACCATAGGAATGCTAGTTGCTTTGCTGCTTGGTCTAAATATGTCCTGGACTGCAATTACAGCTGCACTTGCCCTAGTTGTTCTCGATTTTAAAGATGCCCGACCGTGTATAGAAAAGGTGACACTGATTTAATAATTTCTCTTGTTAAGTTGGATTAGATAGTACTGGACAATACTAAAAAAAGGAAGATAAAATATTGTCTATTATAAAATAAAAATAAAAATTGTCGATTACAATCTTAATACTTCATGCCAAACTTGCATTGGCAGTATATTAATGAGAGATTAGACATCATATTAGGAAAAGGTTATTGATTCTTTTTTTTTTTCAAATCATCCAGGTATCCTATTCGCTCTTGTTATTCTTTTGCGGTATGTTTATTACAGTCGATGGCTTCAACAGAACTGGAGTTCCTAGCACTCTGTGGGATTTCATGGAGCCTTACGCAAAGATAGATCATATGGGAGGAATGGCAGTTTTAGCTGTTGTCTTAATCGTTCTCTCAAATTTGGCGTCAAATGTTCCTACAGGTATGTCAAATGTACCCTACTTCCTGACTTTGAACATGAGATAATAACTTGTCGTCACTTGACCGAATAAGGAGAAGAAAAGGAGACAGCTGATTGAATTATATGTCGAACGCTCAAACTTGAAAGTCTTCTTGGATAGATTACTTATTTGGACCTATGATGCACCGACGCAAATACAATACGATACGTGTCGGATACGCCGACGCATGATTTTTNCACCGACACATGTGTCCGACACGATACGTGTCGGATACGCCGACACGCGATTTTTAAAAAAAATACATACACGACACGTTGATTAAATTTTTAAAAAAAATTCATTTATATCGTATAAATTTAGTTTTATACTTGTTATTAATTTTTCTTGTTGAAATCTTTTAAACACGAGTACTTATTTTTACTTGCTAATAACTTTGAATTAACAATATATAATATTTCCAATATAAAAAGAAAAATGATTACGGTAGAGTGTTCGAGAAGTGCCAGTATCGACTCGTGTCGGACACGGACACGCTACCCTAATTGAAGTTACCCTAATTGAAATGTCTGTACTACGGAGATTTGGACGATTCAAGTGACATTGGACCATGCATATTGCCAAGTGGGAAAATATGTTATACCGTTGCTACTCGGGGTAAATTAACATAACAAAATTTTGTATTTGGAAGCTGTATTTAAAAGCTTCCTTTCCCCAATTGTAATGATGGCACAGCCTTTCCTGGGATTACAAACCACGCAAGGCAGGCAATGCTGTTCTAATTTCACTACCTAATGGAGGAGCTTGATGACCATTTTTAAATAAAGGAATTCATTCACCCTTTCCATCGGCAAGGAACACATGTTTGGATTTGTCATGCGTCATAAAGAAGGAAACAGAAAATATTAGGGGTTCTCTTCTTGTTTTAGTTTTGTGTTTTTAGTTTTGAATTCATTTTGGGTTTTAAGTGTCCATTTTGAGATTGTTGAAAATTTCTTTTTGCCATTTTTAAAAATTGTTTTGAAAACGCGTTTTGAAAATTTTGGCTAAATTATAACTGAAAACACCTAAAAGGACAATTTGTTGTTTTGGGTTTTTTTTTATAAATTTTTAACTTGTTTTCAAAATCGCATTTTCGAAAATAGGAAAGAGAACGCGTTTTCACTAGTTTGGAAAATCAAAAACATAAAACGGCTTGAAAACAGCAAAAAGAACATGCCCTTACCACTTCAAAGCGTACAGCTATCTCCCAGCCTGCCTCTGCTCCCTATGACATAGATGAAGAAGCGAGTCCAGAAGGAATTCATAGTAGAAATGGGCATACTTGACATAACCTAAAGAGCTTGGGAATTCAAATTGGAAGTTGATCCCAAAATATTTCTTATAATCACATGTTGCTCCTATTGAATCTGTTTGTATATCACACAAGCCGCCATTAAAATACTAAAATATTTAAAATATTTCACGTCATGACATTCATTTCTTTAACCTTAATGGAATATACTAGGAAACTCGCAAAAGCAATATATGTACCCAGTATATAGTGAATTAACACTACTTCTACTTGTATAATCAAGTAAATATAATTGTGAGTTGCTTTCACTTTCAGTTCTACTGCTTGGAGCACGAGTGGCAGCTTCTGCAGCAGCAATATCTCCTGCTAGTGAGAAGAAAGCATGGCTCATCTTAGCTTGGGTGAGCACAGTTGCAGGGAATCTCTCTCTCTTGG
Organism: Fraxinus platypoda; assembly: GCA_903798405.1. Lineage (NCBI taxonomy): Eukaryota > Viridiplantae > Streptophyta > Magnoliopsida > Lamiales > Oleaceae > Fraxinus > Fraxinus platypoda. The sequence continues at coordinate 15,983 of CAIGRT010218653.1, read as the reverse complement.
GATCGGCTGCCAACTTAATAGTGTGTGAACAGGCTCGTCGGGCTCACTATGGCTACAATTTATCATTCTGGAATCACCTCAAATTTGGAGTTCCCTCCACTATTATTGTAACAGCTATTGGTTTGATTTTGATAAGATGATGACACCCTGTGTTCAATCTGAGGTTCTCTCTTGTAAATTCAATAATACTGATGCGAGATTCTGATGAGCAAGAATAATATAGGTTTTTTGCTGATGTAGTACAAATTTTTGATATATTCCAAAATCGCTTAAAACTGAGAATACTACATGTTTTCTTCTCTAGTGTATGTTCAATACAGGGTACTATATGGGATTACGATTGTTTCAATGAGTTTTGAGTTGGCGATTGGAAAAGCTTACGAGGATAACTATACCATTTGGCCACGGACCGAATTGGTTTCAAGGGGAACTAGTTGGTTCTTTATCTACTGTAGGAATCAAATTGGACCAGGATCGACTGGCATTAACAGAAACTTGATCAACCAAACTTGAATTCCATGGCTATAGGATGCACTACAAACTATTAAATCAACGCGAAGATGAATCAATGCTATAAACATGGATTTGAATTGTAGTGTATATACTTGATTTGTATTTCTTGAAATACATGCATCTATCTATAACATTAAAATAAAATTAGTTCCATGTATCTTACTGTAAAATTAGAACACATCTATAACATAAAAAATAAAATTAGTTCTATGTATCTTACTGTAAAATTAGAACACACAAGTAAAATTCCAAAAATGAGTTCCAGAATTTCAGATAAAAGTAAATGATCATGGTGCCATAGCATAACTTCAACAAAAAAGAGAGCTCAAATTTAAGTTTTTTTGTTCCCCTTGGGGGTGTGGGGGGTGCATTAGTAAAGCACGAAATTTCCCAATCAAACACTAAACTACATTCACCAGATTAAACCTTAAAACAAGATAAAGCAGGGAAATTTTGAATTAGTCCAGCGAAAATAAGTTGAATAACAAGTTCCCTTCCTCCCATTGCATGTTTGAGTAGATCAGATAACACTGGATGGTGTTCATTATACTCTTCAATATGATCTAATACTGAATATGAAACACGCATTTACAGTCTTCCATTTTGGAGTGAAAGCTGGTCAGTAGCTAATTTTTCAGTTTCGATGTCCTGCCCTCCCCATTTTCGCATGCGCTCCGTCGTCTGCTCCACCTGCAAATATAGTTTCACGATATGATTCCGACAGGATAGTAACTTTCATAAAGATAATTTTTGCAATCAAAAATGAAATCAAGAAATGCAGACTAACGAAGTTTCAGGGGAAGGAGAGCAATGATGTACATGTTTTGCTGCATTGCTGCATTGTCTCTCGAAAACAAATAAAGTCGTAACACCAGGCCTTAAAGTCGTGTGCATATTTATTAACACAAGACTGGAAAATATAATGAACAAGATTTTGACGACTTCGTTTTTTTCAATACGATCCAGTTCTGTTTAGTTCTCCATGTTAAACATACAGTAATGGCTAGATGGTTAAGGATTAAGAACAACCTCCTTGTTCCAGTTAGTTTTGTAAAGAACTAACAAGAGTAGCAATGTCTGCAAAGCTGTTCCGGCTATCATGCCACCCCAAAGTCCCTACAATAGTAAAATTATAAGCATATGAAAATTAAAATAATTCGACTTTGAGTAATAAAGGCAATTTAACTATAAGCATTATCAACTAACGGGTCTCAAGAAAAAATGATAGGCTACAAATTATCTTTGCGACTTTCAGTTAATTCAACGGAAAGAATTTAATAGTGAATCAGTCTGATTCAAAAACTAGTATTGAGATTCTTTGAAACATATTTCCTAGTATAATCTCGATTTTCATTGTTATACTAGCATTTGCTCCGTTGTGTTCAATGGACGAGCAATATACCATTTATCACAGGCTGAATTTTGAGTTCGGGTCATTTACCTTCACACCCAGATTAGCAACATAACCAAGAACGTATCCGAGAGGCAGACCAAAAAGGTAATAACAGGCCAAGTTGATATAAGCAACTGGGGCTTGCCATCCACCTCCAACAGCAACACCTGTGAAATGGCCCCGGTGAAATTAAGGTCAGGGAAGGAAATGGCTGTGCACAATAAATATATAGACATTCAGTCAAGTACCTGATATCACTGGCTGAACACTATTCAGAACCATCGTTATTCCAAGAAGGCCCGAAAGGTGGGAAACAGCCCGTTGCATATCTTTGCTGCTGGTAAAAATAATGCTAAAGTGATTTCTTGCGGCCAGTATAATAATCATGCAAAGAATCCCAATCAAGAGTGACTGAAAAACTGTGATGTAGACGGAATATTTGGCTGCTCGTGGATGTCCTAAGCCAAGCTCATTCGAGACTCGTACACTGAAATACGAAGGATTGGGCCGTTAGAACTTTCAGATGGTGGATGACAACATCAGAGGAAATGCAACAAGATAAACAAGAATCGAGAATATAAACATTTTCTCCAGCCGTGAAATCTCAAGTTTATCAGGAATAAGGCGTAGTTTTCTTGTTTTGTACGTCATTTTAACCATACACGACTCCATCTGTGATCTCAAAATTCACTTAGATTGAGAAGAAGATATAAATTGTCTACAGGATGTGGCCCTTTTACCTTATAGCAGCATTGATTCCAATGAAAATCATGGCTTCCCAACCATTGACGTTCATGCTGAAAGATAAACCATCAAAATTTTGTGAAAAATCTCAAAACTGGGAGAATGACAAAAACTAGTAAAACTTGTGTTCATAACATAGATCAAAAAATGATTGTTGCTCATGACGAGCTCAAGTTTACGTAAGTAGACCGATCTATTCATTTAGTATTCTGCTTCATTTACGATTCATAGTGTTTTGATCACTTTATCAAGCTGACAACTAGACATGTGCTTCCTCGGACATGCAATGCATCAGCGTCGATGAAATATCCGTATGCACAATCAGAATGCTAAATTTAATATCTTCCAGATGCTGGAAGAATCCTACTGAAATCTTAAATCCTGATTTTTTAAGCATTGAGCATTAAAGGCCGTGCAGAAGCAATTGAAGACTAAATCTATATAAATAAATGTGTCTATTTTCCATCAGCTTAAACATTTAGATGAAGCAATTTAACATATTAAAAAGAACAACTAAATGTATTTGATGAAACGACAAATCTAGATTATATATGTGGGGCATGTTGAAAACCAAATTTATATAAATAAATGTGTATTCTAACAACTTAAGCTTCTGGACGAGAGAGTAACAAAAAGGCATTAATACTCACCAAATGGAAAGGGCACCAACTGCAGTTACCGCGTTGTCAAGATGTCCGGTGAGGATAATGATGCTCATCATATACCAGATCTCAAGGCAAAGCATAACAGCAGAGGCAAGAGAGAGTCTAACAAATGCCCATATCTCCTTAAAGGCGGACCCTGAAAATCCCTTCCAACCATCCTTACACCAACCAACGACATACACAAATTGTGCAATCACGATGCCCCAACTCGTAAGATCAAATGCTGCGGCTGCACCAGATGCACCCCATTCAAATACATAAACAAAAAGCCAACAGATGAAAACTTGCAGGACTAGTGCAAGGAATGCGATCCATGCGAGCACAGAAACTTTGCTCTGAGCTTGAAGAAACTTCTGAGTCGGGAATGTGACAGCAAGCGAGAACAGCTGAGGGACGATCATCAGTGTATATACTCCAGCCAGATTAGCAATTTCATCACTTTGTCCGAGGATCTTGAGGATTGGGGTTGCAAATATGTAGAGTGGCAAAAGGATACAGCAAGTGACAAAAAGAATTATCATTGAGCGTTGCATGTAAACACCAAGCATATGAACTTGTCCTGCACCAAATGCCTGCCCACATAGTGTCTCAAGGGCGCTCCCCATGCCAAGCTACGCATTGCAAACTAATATCAGACTCCGTCTATTTGATCAATATATGCAGTATATCTCAATGGCATGTTTGGTATGCTCAAGAAGAAAACACCAGCCAGTATTATTATTGTCCATTATCTTGTGCAGTTTTGTATAGTACTACGTACCAAATGTGTCATAATAGAAAAAACAGTTAGCCAAGCCTAGGATATAGTCTACATTTCCTCGACAATCAAAAAACAAAAGACAAAACTATGAACTGAAGGCCTTAATTCACCAGTGAACTCCCTTCTAGTCTCTATTCTATATCACTTTTTACTCATCTCACTAGCAAAAAACTGCCATGGTACTTCGAAATAAAACTAATCACCTGTTTGGTGGATTAAAATTATATTTTTAGTAAATTTTGATAAAAGTTGATGAAATGTATGATTGAAAAGTTATGGATCTCATGAAATGTGTGGTTAAAATTAATTGTTAAATTTGACTTAAATTAAAATTCGAATTTTAATTTCCACCAAACATGGGCTAAATGAATTCAACGACTCTTTAATATCTTGTGTGTCACTATAGCAAACAAAGGTTTGGGCATTCAAGTTTCTACTGCTATCTATTTATAAGAAAATCGATGGATTTGGTCAATATGTGAAGGAAAGCGCAAAGAATAACTAATTCTAATTTTTGTTTTTTCAAGTTTTACCCATATTTACACCTCCTCTTGGGGGACTAGAAGCAGATTTTGGAGCCCTAATCATGTTTTGACTAAACTTTAAAAGTTACAAGTAAACAAGTCTTAAATTATATAGTTTTTATTTCACAANAGGGCTGCATCAATGATTCAATAAGCATGCCAACCAAAATTCAAGAGTTCTAAAAAAACACTTAGGCCCTGTTTGGTACACATTATTTTTTTCATTCTCTTTTTTCTATTCATTTTCAACCACACATTTTTCAATAAAATAATATTTTCCATCACATCAATAACTTTTCTTTCTTTTTCAATCACATATTCTCCATCACATCACTTCAAAAAAATGCATTCTCTTATTTTAATGTGCACCAAATTGGCTCTAAGAGTTATTTTTTAGGAGTAAATTATTCCAAATTAAAAATTACTGAGAAGTAACCTCGACCTTGTTTGTTCCCCATTTTTTTCAAAATATATTTTTTTTTTCTCTTTTTTTCAACTATACATTCTTTAATAAAATAATATTACAAAAAATTTCCTTAATTTTTAACCACATATTGTCCATCAATCTATTATTTCAAAATCCATGCTATCCAAAAAATGGGGTCAAACTTGTGAAATAAAAACCATATAATTTAAGACTTGTTTACTCGTAACTTTTTAAACTAAGCCAAACACGCTCAAAGGATTCATAGCACATGCTTGGCTTTGAATTTTTATGACCTTCTTCAACAAAAAGGTTGTAAAAATGTGGCTTATTCTTGCGATATGACTCCATACAGACAATAAGTACATATATTAATGCCTTTGGTGAATTTCAAAGCACAAATTCAAGAAAATATTTGAGAACACTATATATATTGCCAAAATAAAAACAAATTCCAAATCATCCCTAAAAGGGGGGGTGGGGCGGAGGAATCCAATAATTCCTTCGTCTATTTACAATCTACGCTCTCTGAAAAAGTCAACACCGACTTTGGCTTCTAAATTACTTCATAATTTAGACTTTTCTTTTTGCAGCAAAATTTAGAAAAAGTCTAGAATATTCCAAATTGGTAAGAATTATTTGCTGCCACCGATTTACTACAATTGTGTATAGAAATCTTCCACCGGCAATAACCCACTATATATAGTGGGTAGGGAGAGGAAATAATTAGTTCTTCCTTTTAATATAAAAAATATTGTGAGAGTTGTGTGCTTGGTTTGTAAAAATATTTTGTTAATAAAATCATTTTCGTTTGGTTTTTAAATTCAACAATTTGGTATCAGAGTAATTTTGTCGGGGGCAAATTTTTGAGCTTCTAGAGTTCGTGCACAAAGGGAAATTGTGAAGTTTCGATAAAACTTGCTTGATTATGAGGAGGTAAATCAAGTCACGATGAGCGACTTACAAGTGGTACACAGAGTAAAGAAACTCAATAATTAAAACTACACCACATGACAGACTTGCATGAAGTCATATTTTCAAGGGCAAGACTTGTGGGAAGTAGTCGGAGGAAGTGATGTGATGCCACCATTGAAGGTCGGAGCTCTGAATAAGTGGAGAATCAAAGTAGGTAAGACTATATTCGTTATAAAGACGACAATTGAAGAAGAGTTACTAGAGCACATAAGAGACAAGACCACACTAAAGGAAGCATGAAAGACTTTGACTACACTATTCTCAAAGAAAAATGACTTGAGATTGCAATTGCTGGAAAATGAACTGCTCTCGATCATGCAAGGAGAATTGACGGTAAGTCAATATTTAACAAAATTAAATCCATTTGTCGTGAAATTTCTAAATTAGATGCCACGAGTAAAATTTCGGAAGCGAGAATGAGAAGAATAATTATACATGAATTAAGACCTAAATTTCGATGTTTCATTGCTGCAATACAAGGTTGGCTAAAGCAACCTTCCTTGGTCAATCTAGAAAAAGTGCGGCCGATAAACAATCCTTGACCAAACAAATGTTAGGGATTTCATTAAAGAAAGAAGAGGAGGAAGTGTTGTTTAGCTATAAAAGAAGCGGTCAATTCTGTCAACAAAATAATAAAGAATTAAAAAATAAATAAACTTGAAGGAAGCTATCAGACAATGGGAGCTCAACAAAATTGCGGCAAGAGAGATCAAGAATATCAATGAACTAATGGCTCGTGCTTTGTATGTGGAAACTAGTGCATTATGCTAGGGATTACTAGTTTAAAAAGGAACTAGCAGAAGACAATGTAACAACCTCCAATGAAGAAGAGAAGTATAGTAGTGAAGAATAATGGGATGTTGTGGCTTCCACAATAGTAACCGAATAGGTTCGAAAAAAGAAAATCAATTCAAGTCTAAAGTACGAATCAGCGTTGGTAGTAGTCTAAACAATTGGATTGCAAAGAAGATTGGATTGACGACTCGAGAGATGACATCATGGTTCATGAAGGGTCATCTTGATGGACTCCGTAGAGGGTGAACTACCAAACTCAAAAGAGGTGTTTAAAGAAAATTCTTGGTGGACACCACAGAAGATTGAACTGCTAAATTTAAAGGAAATAGAAAACAAATTGCAAGAGGAGATCATTGAAGCAAAACGTATGGTTAAGGAATCTAAAAATCTACAAGCGTTAAGTGATAAAAAAGAGTTTATTAGTGCGACACAAATTTCTGAGCAAAATGATGTGGCCCATAAAATACTAATGGCGGTTTGAAGGAGTCAACAAGAGATTGAAGTACGTCAAAGTTCACAATCACAAATGAGAATGTTGGATAGACATTAGAAATCAAATATCAATAATCATAATTTAGAAATCGATGAAGAGGAAAATATGAGATGCTCAAATATATTTGAAATCATGGTGAACGAAGGATCGATCACTTCAAAACTTGTCGAATTTGAGGCAGAGTTGGGAGTGACGAAAATGAAAAGAGTCAAAATGAAAAGTCGATATTAAATGGGAGAATTAAAAAAGTCAGCACCGACTTTGGCTTCTAAATTGCTTCATAATCTACACTTTTCTTTTTGCAGCAAAATCTAGAAGAAGTCTAGAATAATCCAAATTGGTAAGAATCATTTACAGCCACCGACTTACTACAATTGTGTAGAGAAATGTTCCATCGACAATAGCTTGCTATATATATATATATATATGCATGTTTAACCTCTACATTTTGTGTATGAGTGATGAAAGAAAGAGATACAAAGAGATGTATATATGAGTGGTGTGTGAGAAAGTGAGAGAGAGACAGAAAATGATTAGTGCTCCCTTTATTATAAATATTGTGAGAGTCGTGTTTGGTTTGTAAAAATATTTTTGTTAATAAAATTATTTTCGTTTGGTCTTTAAACTCAACACTCTCAAGTTCCGATCTGAACTTTCGGCCACCGCCATCAAAAAGTTCATAATATCAGAAAATAACATTCTTGGAAAAACTCATAATTTGCCAAACAAAGAATTAAAATTCTAATACTAACCATGAATCCGAAAGAGAAGGTGGAAATGACTGAGAGAGCAATAGAAAATGCAGAGAGCTCAATATCTCCAAGATGGCCAACAAACATGGTGGTAACAGAATTGATTCCAAATTGGCAAAGAATTTGGAAGGCTATGGGACCTCCAATTCTCCACAGTTTGAGTGATTCGATGCAGAAAATCTTCCACCATGCCTTGAGCCCTTTAACCGGCCTGTAGTCTCCGTCGTCTCCGATCAACTGGAGCTCACCATAGTTGTTCCGGTCGAGCAGCGGCGCCTCCATTCAATGAAGATGAAGTAGGTAAAAGAATGCAAGATTAATGATAGGGTTAATCTCTCACTCACTCTCTGTTTATCTCTCTATAGAAGTAGGTATATATAACTGTGTACGTATAGGTAGTTTAATAAGTCTTGCGAAGCTCAAGCAAGAGAGTGTAACCATAAAAGAAAAGTTCGGGTAAGTTTTACCTAACCGTAGGATGCAACCCCCATTTTTCAACTTCCCATCTTGGACTTGGGTTGGTAGAATGCGTGGTTGAGGCAGGGACGTACGTCATATCTTCATTCAAATCAAAGGATGCATTTAAAATTAAAAATTCATTCACTTGATTTTTATAAAAGTTATATTTTTTAATTTAAAATTCAACGAATAAACGACACAAATTTAATATATAAACTATAAATATATTATAATCAAATAATAAGATTAAAATATTTTAAACAATCATTTTAGTATTACTTGCCTTTGGATTTTAGGGGCAAAAATATTAATTAAAATTGTATAATCTGGTTCTTGAATATTTTTTCAATCCATTTGATATAGTTGATCGAAATTAAGTCTTGATCAATTTCTATTTGAGAAAAATTCTTTCTACAAATGCAGTTGTAATCGTGTGCTTAGCAAGATTTTGTAAGTAATATAAGCATTTGATAAACAATTCTCTATTTTCTTCAAATAATGTATCACATCAATAGCTCTTTATGTTTTTCTTGATTGATAACACCTTAAGAATGGTAATTTTGAAATAAATCATAGTTGCACATGCACATAAATTATGGGAAAATGGTATAAATTATATTTTGTATGAAAAAATGGTCATTCTTGCAAAACTTTTCAAAAGTTATCATCATAATGCATTCATTGATTTGGGCTCCATTTGAAAATGCCCCCATAATAAATTAGGGGTCCCCTGTCACATAAATGATGGTGATTAAGACTAGTGATAACTAACATTATTCGTTCACAAATAATATTGACAAAATGATCAAATCAAAGCAAATTAAATCAAAACCAAACCAAATCGAGCAGTTCGATTCGATTCTACAAAAAAAAATGGTTTTAATTCTTAAAACTGAAAACCATTTGGTTCTAGTTCTGGTTCTGGTTCTGATTCTGGTTTTGGTTTTAGTTCAGTTCTAGTTCTAGAACTAAGAACCAAACTCAATATTTAAGTTTTATTATTTTATATATATTTAGAAATTAGTGAATCACAATTCAGACAAAAAAATTCAAAAATCAATTGAAAATCGAGACAAAATGTCATGTACCTTCGATTTCTCATTTCTCAATATGGAGATTAGATGCCCTAATTCATTTTGGAGACCTAGACCTTAATTTGTTTATCATTTTCTTTCATTTTTAATTTATAGACCGACTCGCAAATGGAGATCAACAACTACCACCTACCGTCGCGCTTAGCTAATCAAGAACCAAACTTAATATTTAAATTTTATTATGTTATATATATTTGCAAATTAGTGAATCACAATTCCCACCCAAAAATGCAAAATTCAATTGAAAATCAGGACAAAAAGTTCACATACCTTCGATTTCTTATTTCTCAATGTGGAGATTGAAGACCCTTATTCATTTTGGAGATCCGAATCTTAATTTGTTTCTCATGTTCTCTCCTTTTAATTTATACATGGACTCTCAAATGGAGATTAACAAGTACTACCTACCGTTTACCATCGCGCTCAACTATCATCATTGCATGGATTTCTGAAATTGAAGCATCAACATTAGATTTTTCTTCATCAAATGTTATTTTTCTTTTTTTTTTCTCGATCATTAATGAAACTAGAACCAAATCGGAACCGGTTTGGTTTTATATCTTTAAAAACACCATTTTGTTCCATTATTAAAAAACCATTGGTTCGTGGTTTTTTTTTTCGTTCTCTTGGAACAAGAACCAAGTGGAACCATGTCCACCCTTACATATATAAGTACAGAATTATGAGTTAATAGAAGTTACAAGTGAATTCTGTCAAAATATATTTGTGCATATACTGGGTTCATTCCCTTTTTCTTCCAACATTTTTCAAATCTAGAATCATATAATTTCATCAATTCTAGCTTGAGTTAAAGATCACCACTCATGGCTTCACCTTCATCAACTCCCCTCTTGATAATTTACGGTCTTCAAACCAAAATCTCCCAAAAACAGATTTTGTCCAAAAGTAATAATTGTTGTTCTACGTAGCTAACTGAATAATTATTTGATCTATTAACTAAACACGTCATCGTCCACCTAGGTGAAAATAAATATCAGAGGAAACAAAAAAATGAAAAGAAAAGAAAAAATTTGAAAAAAAAAAAACCAAAAAAAACTAACTAATGCTTTTGCCTTTCCAGCAACCCCCGCATCTTCTCCATATTTTCCCCTTCGTTCACTCCGTTTTGGTCTTTGTTTTTATTTTTATGGGGATTTTGGATAAGCATTGTTGCTATTCTTTATTTTTTTCTAGCCTAGGTATACATATGTTTGCTTGTGTGCAACGGGGCGGTGAGACATCAAGATTGAATCAATTAGTAAATGGAGGGCTTTAGAAGGATCAAGACTAACAGGGTATGATGAGGATTCTTTTGATGCCTGAAAAATTGATAAAGAAGTGGATAAGTTTTTATCAAGTTCAAGAGAAAAGATGGAGAAGAGTGGAATTGAATTGAATTCAACTGGTTAAGAAAGGATTACAGCAACCATATAAATAGACAAATGAAAATGGCGCCAAAACTAACTAATATTCTAACTAACTAATAACAGAAAAAGAATTACAATTACATGAAGATATAATCATCATCTCGAAGCATCTTGAAGCATCTAGAACCCGTGTCTAACATTCTCCCCTCAAGATGTATTGTGAATATCTTTGATAGACATCTTGGACATCAAAGACACGAGGGCTGGAGCTTGAAGATTTGTCTTGATCTGACTGGAAGAAGTTTAACAATTCCTGATGTAATTTTGTCCTGAATGAAGTGGCAGTCTATTTCTATATGTTTGGTTCATTCGTGAAAGATAGGATTATTGGCAATCTGAATTGCGGCTTGGTTGTCACAAAATAGCACTGCTAGTGAGCTTGCAGACGACTGAAAATCCTTCAATAATTGAGCTATCCAAATATGCTCACTAATGGTGGTAGCAAGTGCTCGATATTCTACTTCAGTAGAAGAGCAAGACACTGTGGTTTGTCTTTTTGCCTTCCAAGAAACCAGTGAATCTCCAAGAAAAATACAGAATCCTGTTGTGGATTTTCTGTTGTCAACACACGATCCCCAATCATCATGAGAAAAAGCTTTTAACTTGATGGGAGAAGATGAAAATGTTGGAAATAATAACCCCTGACCAGGGCTGTTTTTCAAATAACGTAGAAGATGGTGCACTGCTTTGAGATGTGGCATGTGAGGCTGAGATAGAAATTGACTCAATTTATGTACTGCATAAGTGATGTCTGGCCTAGATATAGTTAAATAGATCAATTTTCCAACCAACTTTCTGTAAGATGTAACATCAGATAATAGATCCCCTTTATGTATGCTCAGATATGTTTTTGGATCCATAGGAGTAGTGACTGGCTTACAATCTAAATAACCTGCATTTTCTAACAACTGCAGGGTGTAATGCCGTTGAGAAATCACTATTCCTGGTTTAGAACGAGCAGCTTCAATACCCAAGAAATATTTCAAGCAACCTAGATCTTTCAGCTTGAAAAGTGAATGTAGGAATGATTTCAAAGAATCAATAACCTGTGAATTCGGGCCAGTGATGACAATGTCATCCACATACACTAGTAATGCCACAAAATCATCACCCGAACCTTTCATAAACAAAGAATAATCAGCCTTCGACTGAATGAATCCATATTGAACAAGTGCTTGAGAAAATTTAAAATTCCATTGCTGGCTAGCTTGTTTAAGTCTGTATATGGACTTATGTAGCTTACATACTAGCTTCATCTCCTGCTTGGCATCATTTTGAACATGATAGCCAGGAGGAAGGTCCATGTATACCTCCTCAAATAAATCCCCATTCAAGAAAGCATTATTTACATCTAGCTGAGTTAGATTCCATTTATGATGAACTGCAAATGCAAGAAGAACCTTGACTGTTATTATTTTAGCCACTGGAGAAAAGGTATCAAAGCAATCAAGACCCTCTTGTTGGGTGTACCTCTTTGCCACGAATCGAGCTTTATGTCTTTCAACAGTGCCATACTTTGTCTTGTATACCCATCTACACCCCACAGATTGCTTGCCAGATGGTAGAGCACAACTGACAATGTGTTGTTTTGTTCCATTACATCAAGTTCTAACTTCATGGAATCAAGCCACTCTGGACATTTGACAGCTTGATAATAAAAACTTGGCTCAAGATTAGAATAAATATTCAATACTAAATGTTTGTGGTTAGGCGACAACTTATTATATGATAAGAAGTGAGCAATGTGATGAGGTAATGGAGGGGAATTTTGGGAACTTTTAGAGATCAGATTACAATGGTAGTCTTGGAGGTATTTTGGGGTATGAATGGTTCTATGTGACTTTCTAACATTGTTGTTAGAAATGACTTGAGTGGCTGGTCTAATGTTTGAGTGTTCATTGATATGCTGGGACTCATGAGATTTTATTTGGGATGGTGTGTGAGTATCAGCAGATTGTAGAGAATCATTAATAGATGGGTTAAGATCAAGCTCATGATGAATTGGTTTTAAATTGTTTTGAATGTTAGAAGGTTGTGAATTAGATAATGAAGGATTTAGTAGAACAAGATCAGGAAAAGGGTCAATGAGATGATCAGGGCTGTTGATTGTATTGAAATGGAATATATTTTCATGAAATATAACATCTCTAGATATGAAGATCTGTTTGAAGGCTACATCATAAAGTTTGTAGCCTTTGATTCCTGGTGGATATCCCAGAAATACACAGAGCTTGGCTCTTAGCTGGAATTTGGTTCTATAAGCAGCTAAGGTGGAAGAGAAAGCCAAACAGCCAAAGACCATAAGAACAGAATAGTCTGCAGGCTTGTTGTACAGCAATTCATAAGGACATCTATGTTTCAAAAGAGGAGATGGGGCTCTATTTATAAGAAAGGTGGCTGTTAATACACATTCAGTCTAGAACTTGATTGGAACTCTTAATTGAAAGTATAAAGCCCTTGCAACATTTAAAAGGTGCTGATGCTTGCGTTCTACTACAGAATTCTGCTGTGGTCTCTCAACACATCTAAATTGATGCAAAGTGCCTTTTTCTGCCAAAAAATCTGTGAGTGCCAGTTCAGGGGCATTTTCTGATCTCAATGCCTTTATTTTGGTATTAAACTGTGTTGCCACCATACTAAAGAATTTTGGAATGACAGTGTTTACATCTGACTTATGTTTCAACATATAAATCCATGTAAATCTAGAAGAATCATTAACCAATGTTAAGAAGAATCTGTAACCCGTGTGCGACGCAACATGATATGGCCCCCAAATATCAGCATGAATAAGCTCAAAAGGATGATCCGAAACAATATTATTTGATATAAAAGATAGTCTCCTCTGCTTAGCAAGTGGACAAATGTAACATGGCAGATTTTTATTGAATCTAGTGACATCACAAAGTAAAGAATCTTTCAACCAATCTAATCTTTTGAAAGAAAGATGGCCAAACCTATTGTGCTAAACATGTATAGATACATGGTTTACATATGTATTTGAAACAGAATTTAAAGTTCTAAAGTCAAGAACATATAAATCTTGCACACGGTCACCCTTGCCAATCATCTTCCTAGTTCTGAATTCCTGAATAATGAAGTGATCATCAAAGAAGCTAATAGTGAGTTTAGATTCAAGTGTCAAAGCACTAACAGAGATCAAGTTGAATTTGAACTGAGGCACAAAGAAGACATCATGCAGCACAATATTTGAACTCAGTTTAACATCACCACACATCTTAATGATATCTGTGTGTGGTTTGGCAGTGTGACTTTCGAATTTTCAATGATTCTCATTTATGTGAATGCTGCTGCAGTAGAACATATATGTTTAGCAGCTCCTGAATCGGCTAACCAAACATCACTGAATGATATAGTGGGTTCTACTAAGATAGAATAGGATTTACCTGCAGCATATGAATTGAGGCTGCTGTCATGTGCATCATTAGAACTGATGTTGGTACCTGTGGCTAAGTGATTAGACAACATTGCCATTAATTGCTGGTATTGATTAGGATTTAACTTTTGAACAAAACTTCCAACACCTGACTACTGTTCTTTCTTATCTTCCGTCTGTCCATCAGCAGAATTATGAGCTGAAACTCAGATCTGATTTACATTGTTTGGCCCAGAGGGATCTCTTGGTCTCATCCTAAAACCAGGAGGGTATCCATGAATTTTGTAGCACTTGTCAATCAAGTGCCCATGAATTTTGCAATACGAGGAATAAGCTCTATCCGTCTTGAAGTTCCTAGTAACTCCATACCTCACATTATTACCATAATTGGTAGATCTAGCTACTGATCTGCTGATATCAGTAGGTCCATACCTCATATTAGCACTATAGTTAGCAGATATGCTATTATCAGCCTTTAGTGCAAATGCAACAGCATCACCTGAACTATCTCCAGCATTAACATGTGTTATTTTCCTTTGATTTTCCTCCTGAATTATGAGGGAAAAAATTTTATTGATTAGAGGTAATGGATCAAAAAGTAAAATCTGTCCCCTAACTTGTGAAAACGAATCACTTAATCCCATCAAAAAGGACATTGTGTATTCCATCTGATAGTGTTCATTTAGCTCCTTCACGCCATCACAAGTGCACTTCCCACAGCTACAATTAGGGTGATAATTACTCAATTTCTCCCAGATCGTCTTGAGTTTAGTAAAGCATATGCTCACAGTATCATAATTCTGGGATAAATTCATTAATTCCTTCTTTAATTGAAAAATGCGAGGTCCATTTTTCTGCTGGAATCTATCCTTCAAGTCATTCTACATTTTATACGCAGAAGTTGCATAGATAACACTAGCTGAGATATCTTTCGAAATAGAGTTCAGGATCCATGAGATAACTATATTGTTGTTTCTAATCCACGAGCTAATCAATTCAACATCAGTACTATCTGGCTTTGGTATACTTCCATCAATGAATCCAGTTTTGTTCTTCACTGATAGTGCAATTATCATTGCACGACTCCAAGAGGTGTAGTTTTCTCCTATGAATTGTTGTGATACAAGTATTAACCCTGGACTATCAGAATGGTGAAGGAAAAAAGGGCTTGAGGGTTCATCAATGGCAAATTTATACATAGCTAACTGCACTTCGACGATTTCTTCTGATCCCACTGGTTCCATCAATGTATATTAATTATGACAGAGAAAGAAATGCACAAAACGGAAATGTGATTGAAGTTCAATTCAATTCAACTGATTAAGAAAGGATTACAACAACCATATAAATAGACAAATGAAAATGGCGCCAAAACTAACTAATTTTCTAACTAATATTCTAACTAACTAATAACAGAAAAAGAATTACAATTACATGAAGATATAATCATCATCTCGAAACATCTTGAAGCATTTAGAACCTGTGTCTAACAATTTTCTCCTAATGGTGATTTTGTTGTCAAAAATTCGACTAACGCAATCGAAAGAACAAAAAATAACAGAAAATAAAAG
>CAIGRT010218639.1:0-16521 GCA_903798405.1 Fraxinus platypoda | reverse complement strand
TTGTTCAAATTTATGTGGATGACATTATTTTTGGTGCAACTAATATTTTTCTTTGTGAAGAATTTTCAAAAAGCATGAGCATGGAATTTGAAATGAGTATGATGGGAAAACTTAAGTTCTTTCTTGGACTTCAAATTAAACAAACATGTGATGGAATATTCATAAGTCAAAATAAGTACATATTAGACATGCTAAAGAAGTTCAAAATGGATAACCTAAAGCCTATGAACACTCCGATGAGCACATCAGTAAAGCTTGACAAAGATGATCAAGGCACTCCCGTTGACGTCACTAAATATTGAGGTATGATCGGATCCTTTCTTTATTTAACTGCTAGTAGATCGGATATTATNAACATGTGATGGAATATTCATAAGTCAAAATAAGTACATATTAGACATGCTAAAGAAGTTCAAAATGGATAACCTAAAGCCTATGAACACTCCGATGAGCACATCAGTAAAGCTTGACAAAGATGATCAAGGCACTCCCGTTGACGTCACTAAATATTGAGGTATGATCGGATCCTTTCTTTATTTAACTGCTAGTAGATCGGATATTATATTTAGTGTATGTTTATGTGCTAGATTTCAATCTAATCCTAAGGACTCCCATCTTAAAGCTGTGAAAAGAATATTTAAATATCTTAGTGAGACTTGAACCTTAGGACTTTGGTATCCTAAAAGAACCCACATTGACCTACTTGGTTATTCAGATGCCGATTCGGCCGGATACCAAATTGATCGAAAAAGCACTAGCGAGGTATGTCACTTTCTAGCGCCATCAACTTGTCCAAAAATCTCGTTTTGCACTCTCGAACTAAGCATATTGAAATTAGACATCATTTTCTTAGAGATCATGTTCAAAAGGGTGACATTATGCTAGAATTTATTGACACGAAAACATCTTCACCAAACCTCTTGCACACGATCATTTCACTCTCATTAGAAGATGTTTAGGCATTGCTGATGAATTTGAAGTGCATGATTAAAATAATATGCCCTTACATGTTAATTCATGTACATCATATTAGAATGTTATATCATTTAAATAAATAAAAGCCAAACGAAGTCTGGTCAACCGTTTTTAAAATAGTGGGCGTCCGATCGATCAGACCAGCCCGACGGTCTATTGGACTGTTGGTTTTTTAACCCCTTCCGTTTCCTTTTTTTCTCATTTTTTCTTTATTCTCTCTCACTTTTCCTCTTCCCCTCCATAGATCCACCTTCAATCTCACCAAATATTCAATTAATCCTCTAGGTCTCCTCAAGATTTCAAAAACCCATCACGTATTCTCTTCCAAAATCTTTAAATCCCCATCTTTCTTCTACTACAATTTTTTTTTCTCACTATTTCGGTCAACCGACTCTTTAACAAAATTCTCCCGTTCGTCATCATACCATAGGTTAAAATTTCGAGTAAGAAACCATGGAAGATGAGGGTTCCAATTTCTTCTTCATCAGAAGACGAGCCAGAGGTGCTGGAAAACTACTTTGATAAATCACCTATCCTTAGAGGTAAAACTGTAGATTTTGTAAATTTTACTCTTCAAGCATCTGAATTTCATATTGAAGAATTTTTCTTAGGTATGGGTTGGGTATCTATTGCATCAATGGAAGAATACGCATATCCTAAGCTCATGAGAGATTTTTACAAAAACATGGTATATACTTACGGGGCCTTAGAAATTGGTGTTTGTCGATAACCGAGTCAATTGTAAATTCCACTTGCTTATCTTGTGGAATGCCTGGTAAATCTTCTGGGAATATGTCTGTAAAGTCTTGCACAATGTTAATATCATTAACAATTGTTTCTGTATGTTTGGAACCGATGATATTAACTAAAAATCCCTGGCATGACTCATTTCTCATCATTTTCTCCGCTTGCAAAGCCAAAACAAAGCGAGGTAGAGACTTGAATTTCGCTCCAAAGAAATGAAACTCTTCCTCTTCCGGTCTATGAAATAATACTTCTTTCTTATGACATCAAATGGTAGCATGACTGAGTTCTAACCAGTCCATGCCAAAAATAACGTCAAAGTCTTTCATCTCTAAAAGGTATAAGTCTGCCAACAGTACCTTTTCGTCAATCTCTAACTTCATCGCCTTAGTAATTTGATATGTGCAAAGAGTTCTTCCTGAATGGATGCTAACCTCTAATTCATTTTTCATTTTCACACATGCAAAGTTAGATCTAGTCACAAAGGATGCAGAGATAAAAGAATTTGTAGCCTCAGAGTCAAAAAATACGTAAGCAGGTACATCAGATAATAATAGAATACCTGTTTTCGTAATTACAGTGTTAGACTTAGCGACAAAGGATGAAAAATGAAGAACATAAACACCTACTTCGAATAAAAATAAAATACTTGCTATCACATTTGGGTACTACTCTACCTCATGCTGATTCAGTACAAAAACTCGGGCCTTCTCTTTCTTGTTCTTGTCCTGATCGTTATCATTCTTCTTTGGAGGCTCTGCACAGTTTAAAACAATGTGTCCCGACTTACCACACCGAAAATACATATTCTTTCCAAATAAGCATTCACCATTATGAAGTTTATTACACTTAGGACATGGTGTAATACTTCCTCTCGTCCCACTAATACTAACTCTAGTACTTGGTCTTTTATTCTACCAGTTACGTCTATCCTTGCTCTGATTGTTCCACTTTCTTTTTCCCAATGGCTCTTTACCTTGCTGGGCATACTGCTCAAATGTAGTCCTCTGATATGAAATGGCATGAGTCCTCTCCAACATTTCACGATGTGAAGTGAAACGATGTGACATAATAATCATGCCGATTTCTGGGCGTAGTCAATTCTCAAACCTCCTAATCTTATTAAATTATGTATCTACCAAGTGTGGGGCATACCTTGAGAGATGCTCAAATTGCCTTTCGTAATCAGTAAACAATAAATTGCCATGTTTGAGCTGTAGAAATTCTGATTCCTTGAAGTCCCTCAAAGCCTGTGGAAAGTACTTCAATATCACTTCATCTTTAAACTGCACCCAAGTCATGTTACGCTGTTGTTCTTCAGTCTTAGTGCGCGAGACAGATTTCCACCAGTGACTAGCTGCTCCAACAAACATAAACTCTGCGCATAGTACTTTATGTGTATCCGTACAAGCAATGTGTCGAAAGATGCGCTCCAAACCTCTAATTCATTCCTCAACAGCTAGTGGGTCAGAACCACCGTCAAAAGTAGGAGGCTTATACCTACGACACAGATCAACCATTGAAACGGCTCCAGGTACAAACGGAGATGCGTCTTGCGGTGGTAGTGCATTTTGTGGTAGATGCGCTTGATTTTGTTTGCTCAACTCTTGTACCGCTCGCAACAAATCACGCATCAAATTCGTGTAGGTAGGTGGTGTCATATCCTAAAATTAGTATTAATTTACACGTCACCTACCGGTACTAAATCTAACATGTTATACATATACTATCGTAATACATATTATGAATTTAGCGAGCAAAAACATGCATATCTTAAAATTTAAAAGTAGGTAANAACAAATCACGCATCAAATTCGTGTAGGTAGGTGGTGCCATATCCTAAAATTAGTATTAATTTACACATCACATACTGGTACTAAATCTAACATGTTATACTTATACTATCGAAATACATATTTTTACATACCTTAGAGTCGTCGGAAGGTGGTCGTTGAGTGCCAAAGATCTTGAGTTTCGATCGCCACAATTTTTTATTTTTTATTTTAAATTAAACAGCATTGAATGTAAATATGTATAAAATTATATAACTATAAAAAGTTTCAAGATACATCTCTTTAATTCAAATTTGTATTTATTTACTCTCTTAAAAATAAAGACTTTTCCCAATAACACAATATATTCATACATGTTTGGATAGATCTAAAATTCTAAAGTAAATCATAGAATTCCATTCTATGCATAATTGAGTAATTTCAACAGTAACGTGTACACATAAAGTGCAATTTTAGTGTTTTGTCCTATTAGGCATATCATCAATATTTATTCCTACTTAGGATCACTTAGTTCAAATAGATGACAATCATCCCTCAAATCAAGTGAGACATGCATGTAGCCAATTTATAATTTAAATATTAGGAACATAATTGGCATGCAAAATAATTTACGAAATTGACACAAGTGGCAGACAAGCAGAAATTTTCAAATTTCCCGGCATACTTAATACAATGGTTCCCCACACAATCTTTCCTCTAATTAGGGTATAATTTCAATTAACTACCTAATTATGTCAAATTTTGCCAACTTGTGTAAAATTAAATAACAAGCCGGATATTGATTTTATAGGAGGAACCCAAAAACCGTATTCATTTTATATCACAGCCTGCAAACAGGATATTGGTTTTATAATAACATATACCATAAGTCATAATCAAATAAATTGTCTGATTCCTTGAGAAGGAAAAATGGTTCATGAATAAGTACAACTAACATTATTGTTCGAATCAAAATCTTAATTCACATTTCAAACTTTAAGTAACAGCAAAATCTTTTTTTTTTTTTAATACTAAAGTGGACTGTTGGGAAGATAAAGAAAACAACAAGAGAGCCGAACAAATATGAACATGGCAAAATAATACTTAGGATTGTTTAAAGATAAAAAAATATATATTAAAAATTAAAAGGGGCGTTTTATTTATTTATGTCTTGCTAATAAAACTGGTAAAAGTTCCATGGTTTAATCAATTATTACAAATTTAATTCAATTAACATTAAGTTAAAGTCAAAGAATGTTTTCAACTTTCCATCCCGGACAATAAGGCACATACATCTTTCCCCCCCTTTTTTTTTTTTTAAAAAAAAAACCTTCAATTTTTTACTGTTCACGGTCACTGTTCATCGTGAACAGCAACTCACTGTCAGGTCTCGATATTTTTTTTTTTTTAAAAACTCAAGTTATGAAAATACATAAGGGTTTGTAGAAAATTTAACCTAAAACTTTGATAACAAACTGTAACAACTCAAAATCTAATTTTTTTAAAGTCATGGGATCATCATAAGTAATCAAGTGCAATATTTCTACACCGGACCGTCACCATTGTCAAAATTTCAGATGGATTCTTCTGTTGGTGGATCGATCATTGGAAAATCCGTACAATAATGCATGGATTTGTTTGAGTTAATTGCCATAACACATTCAATGTTTTCATTAGAAAGAATGGTGCCACAGAAAGCGGCTGGAATTAATGAATTGGAGAGCACAACATCTACCAACACACAGATAGCAGATTAGACAAAATAGGTAGAGTTTATGATAAAATCACAAACACAAGGAGCACACTTCCTGCAATCTGTATCCAACTTGTCCCTTTCTTTCCACTTATCCCTCTTCTATTGGTAAAAGAGCAAACACTTTTTCCCCTCGGAATTAGATCTCAAAAATTTGCACACACAAAGCGAGTGAGAAAAAAATGAGCATTTTGAGTGAAAATGAAACCCCATTACAAAGAGGAAAAGATAGATTGGAAAAGTGGACTCTTTTGCAATTAATGATTTTTAATATTGTAATACTAAAAGTACAATGTTTAGACTATTATTCCCAACAAGTGAGCATTTCAGTCACTCCCTCTTTACTTTTTTGATTTTCCTTGTTTACGAAGTGTGGCCCATCAGTCATTGTCACTTTTCTATGACTAATCAAACTTAAATAAAGTTCTTTTACACTCTATAAGGGGCCCGGGGAAAAATTAACATCTTGTAGAATTTTGTCCAAATGAATAATTTTCCAACTTCCAAAGTAAATATGAACACAATCTATTTCTTAGGTATACTTCTATATCTGCCAATAACGTTATAGTACGAAGACTTGTTCGAAGTCTTATAAAATATCCGTTGGACTTTTCAACCATTGTAAGAAAATTGCAATTTGTATTCTTTATATACTGACTCACAATAGCCTTCATCGGGTAATTTCATTTATAAATATGATAACTCTTGAGAGGTTCTGGCAATAGGGTAGGAGATGAAGACGTTGGAAAATATGCTTTTTGAAGCAGCAGCTGAAGGAAATGTCAATACTTTGAAGAAACTGCTTCAAGAAGATCCAATAATTCTTGATAGAGCTATAGTTAATAGTTTCTCCGATAGTCCTATACACATAGCAGCAATATTAGGATATAGTGATTTCTGAATCAAAACCTTACGAAATAAAACTAAGAAAATTGCTGAAATTTTAAAAAAATGCTTTGTTACACCGGATTATTTTTATTGAGTTCCATAAATCTTGGCACCACGACTGCACCTCATTGTCCACCAACCAACGACCCATTTTAACTTGTGAAATAGGGAAAAAATGAGTGAGTATATGAGAATACTCAATATGATACAAATTAATGGTGCAATCCTGAATAAAAATATTAAATCATGTGTCTAAAATATCTATATCATATCTTTAGAAACCGGTAAGAGCTCATAATATATCATATCTTTGGTACCGGATGACCATTTTATATCATATCATAACTTTCATTAGCATAATATTTATCAACATGAAAAATAAATTAAAGGGGACAAACATTTACACCTCGTAATCCTACTTTGATATATAAAAAGGATTGTTGGAAGAAAAGCAAGAAATTCACGTTCTCAAAATCCTTTGTTGTCGTGTCCGTATGCGTGTTCCACCCCATGAAAGAAATATCATCCATAATATTTATATTATATTTTAAAACTACGCGTTTTCTTTTGCCTTTTAGGGCGTGTTCGGTAGAGATTAAAATCGTATTAAAATTCTAAAATTAGTCGTTATTGTTGACTTTTATTAGACAAGTGGGACCCAATAACGATTATATTTTCAATTTTAATTGAATTTTAAGCTGCACCGAACATGCACTTAATAATACAAGTGTTTGCAAATTCAACTATGTACTATCATAGCATTTTCCTGTACCTCTATCCTAATTGCCGTGTATCTAAGGAAGTTTCCCAAAATATATTATATAATATATCATTCAAACTTTTGAAAATATATGATAAAATATCCGTTGGACTTTTCAACCATTATAAGAAAAATGCAATTTGTATTCTTCATATACTGACTCACAATAGCCTTCATCGGGTAATTCATTTATAAATATGATAACTCTTGAGAGGTTCTGGAAACAGGGTAGGAGATGGAGACGTTGGAAAATATGCTTTTTGAAGCAGCAGCTGAAGGAAATGTGAATACTTTGAAGAAGCTGCTTCAAGAAGATCCAATAATTCTTGATAGAGCTATAGTTAATAGTTTCTCCGATAGTCCTGTACACGTAGCAGCAATATTAGGACATAGTGATTTCGTGAAGGAAATCTTAAGACGAAGACCTGAATTTGCACGAGAATTGAATTTATGTCAATCATCGCCTCTTCATTTGGCATCGGCTAAAGGTTACATCGAGGTAGTTAGAGTTTTGTTATCAGCTAATCCCTTAATGTGCCTAGCTCTCGATAGAAATGGGCTGACGCCTCTCCATCTGGCTGCTATCAAAGGCCGGATTGAAGTCGTGAAAGAGTTGGTCCAAGCAAAACGTGATGCAGCTCGAGTGATTGTGGGTCAAGGGCAGACCATTCTGCATTTGTGTGTGAAGTACTATCAGATTGAGGCCTTAAAGCTCTTAGTGAATACCATTAGAGATCAAGATTTCACAAATTATAAAGATATTGATGGAAACACCATCTTACACTTGGCAGTGGCTGATAAGCAAGTTGAGGTATGCCAATAGCTCTATTTTTATACTTGAATTGAATTGAACCCTTCTTTCATCATTTTATTTTCGAGAAATAACTGAACTTTTCATGTCAGATGTTTATAAATGGAATTAACTATTTTGTAGGGAGGATTTAGAATAAAAAACGAAAGAGAAGCTAAATATTCTTTTGTACAATGTTAAAATATTGTATACCAAACAAGTACTAAATATTTTGAAATGTCTACAGACAGTTAACATTTTGCTTATGGAGTCTGCAACGGAAGTTAATGCTCAGAATCTTCGTGGGATGACAGCAATGGATGTTCTGATACGGAGTCGAAGAGATGTAAGGGATGAAGAAATTGAAGAATCTCTGAAACGTGCTGGAGCATTTGGATCAACGGAAAACAATTCATTAGTCCAAATTAATCATAATATAACTAGTCCAGGCTTGATGTATTTGTCCTTTGAACACCGAGATTTGTCCTCAAACGTGAAAAAGAATAGTAGAAAAAAGATGTTTAAACAGAAAGATGATTGGTTGGATAAAAAGCGAAGTGCATTAATGGTAGTGGCTTCTTTGATTGCAACCATGGCATTTCAAGTAGGAGTCAACCCTCCAAGCGGAGTATGGCAGGATAATCATAAGGATGACTCACAAGGTAATCCCGTATCAGATCACAAGGCAGGAGAATCCATTTTCGCCTATAATTATCCAATAAGATATGTATGGTTCTTGATTGCTAATACAACAGGACTCGTTGCATCACTCAGTATCATATTATTGTTGATGAGTGGTTTACCTTTAAGGAGGAGAATATTTATGTGGATTTTGATGGTGATCACTTGGATTGCAATTACAGCAGTTGTATTGGTTTATCTCTTAACAATAACTGTATTAGTACCAGAGGAACATATAAGAAACTCATCATTTCTTTTGATTGGGATCAATGTTCTCATATGGCTTGGCCTCATGGTTCTCCTACTCATTGGACACACGATTCGGCTGATAATCAAGATGGTACGAAAGTTAATAAAACGTCTGAGCCCGAAAAAAAGAAATCAGGGTTCAGGAATTACAAGTCACCGCACTGTTTAAGGTGTTGTTATGTTATGCCTAGTACGTTGGAGAGTACAATATTGAAAACGCTTTAATCGTTTGCACTATAAATATTTAATGTATGACTGTTGTAATTTCATTCCAATTATTGTGTTTCACGTAAGGTCTCTATAATACACATAATCTTTTTTTCTAATTCATCAGTAGTAAATAATTTCTCTCCATATACAGTATTTTATTTATTCCAACATGTGTTCAATCATCTCTTCTAAAAATTTAGCTATTAGTTGTTATTTAATCAACTTAATTTCTTTTAATACATGGATGTCATCAATATTTGACTTTGGGTTGTTTATCATATTAAATCACCCCATTTAAAAGTTTAAACTTTTAATAAGATGATTCAACAATAAGATATCACACCTTGAACTAAGCATACCTATGTGTTTATGTACGTAATGCCAGTTAAGAAATGTCAAGTTCTCAAAATAATATATTCATTTGTTTGCATTTTATAAATTTCAATTAACAAAGCCATAGAAATTATTATCAAGGCTGTGAAACTTTGTATCTACAATATGAATTAATCCAAATAAGCAAATAAGGGCTGTTAAATAATCATAAAGGTGCACTGCCCCTATCTTCAATGATGAAGAGCCATAAACTAATGGTCACATGGATGTTCAAGATTGATGGAATATGGAAACAAAGAGGAAGAAAACTAAACTTTTTTATACTTAAAAGAAATGCATACATGGCTGGAATTATATAGTCAACATTCATACATCACAAAATGTTTCTAGCCAACAACTTTGTACCTACTTCCACTTGACATTGTTTAATAGCTTGCTCAACCTTTTTCAGGACCATACTATGCTTGACTTTAAATATATAACTTAAGCTAGGAATAAGTACAACAAAACATTTGACAAATAACAACAAAAGTGTCAATCTAATATCAATACTCATCCTTGACACTTTTGCTGGAAACACCAAGGCAATTTCTCAATGTTTCAAATCTTCCATTAGGCAAAGCTTTTGTTAGGATATCAGCATATTGATCTTTAGAAGTGCAATGCTTCAGTTCCACTTCTTTCCTTTCTTGAGCTTCCCTGATTGAGTGATATTTAATCCTAATGTGTTTTGTTCTCCCACAAAACATCGGATTCTTTACCATAGCAACAGCTGATTGGTTATCACAATAGATAATTGTTACCTCAGTTTGCTTATGCTTCAGATCTTCCATCACTTTTCTGAGCTAAATTGCTTGGTTTGTCGCCTCAGATATAGCTATATACTTTGCTTCTGCTATTGATTGAGCCACAGTTTTCTGCTTGACAAAATTCCAGCAAACAATGCTTGAGCCAACATAAAACACATAGCCAGAGGTGCTTTTCATGTCATCAGGTGATCTAGCCCAATCACTATCAGTAAAACCAATTAAAAACAGAGTTTCTGACTTCCAGAATTTGATTCCCATCTCCTCGGTTCCTTTTATGTATCTCAGAACCCTTTTAGCATCTTGGAAATGAATTACACTTGGTTTTTGTCTGAATCTAGATAATATATTTATAGCAAACATGATATGAAGCCTTGTTGCTGTTAGATACAGCAAGCATCCAACCAAACTTCTATAGATTTTTTCATCAATCTTCTTGGTTCCATCTTCTTTCATCAGTTTTACATTCAGAACCAAAGGAGTGCTTACTAGCTTACAAATCTCCATGTTAAACTTCCTCAACACTTCATTTGCATATCTTCTTTGACAAACAAATATTCCTTCTTGTGATTGCTCAATCTCCATTCCAAGGAAGTATTTCATTTCCCCTAAGTCTGTCATCTCAAATACCTTCTTCATTTCTTCTTTCACATTTTCAATCAGTGCACCATTACTGCCTGTGACCAAAAGATCATCAACATACAAGGATATGATGATCAATTCTTCCTCCACTTGCTTTATATATAATGTTTGCTCATTCATACTTTTGATGAAACCAAGGCTGTCCAAATAATCATCAATCCTGCTATACCAGGTCCTTGGAGCCTACTTTAAATCATATAATGCTTTCCACAACAAATACACTTTATCCTCATTTCCAGCCACAAGGAAACCTTCTGGTTGCTTAGTGAAAATTTCTTCATTTAAGTGTCCATTTAGGAAGGCTGACTTTACATCCAACTGATATATCTTCCAGCCTTTTTGAGTAGCTATGACAAACAACATTCTTATTGTTTCAAATCTGGCCACTGGAGCAAAAGTATCTGTGAAGTCAATACCATATTGCTGTGCATATCCTTTCACAACCAGTCCGGCTGTGAGTTTGTTAATAGAACCATCAGGATTCAGATTGGTTCTATACACCCATTTAACTCCAATTACATTCTTGTTCTTTGGTCTGTCAACTTGCACCCAAGTTTCATTCCTTTCAATCACATTCAACTCTCCTTCATTGCATCTATCCAGCTTTGTGAACTAACTGCTTCAATAAAGTTTAAAGGCTCCAACACAGCTGAATTACAGCTGGCATATATATCTTCAAGTGATCTGGTTTTGATCACTTCATTTTCTGAATCTGATTCACTGTCAGCTTCAACTTCATTTATGATAGCATCCTCTTCTTGTGAAATCGGTCTTTGAGTTTTCAATTTGTTCACAGTACTTGATTCCCAGTTCCATGATGATTCCTCATCAATCTTGATATCCTTGCTAGATATCATCTTTTTGGTTTAAGGATTATATACTCTATATCCTTTTGCATTACCACAATAACCAACTAAGAACCAACCTCAGCCTTTTGACTCAACTTATCCCTTTTTGCATCAGGAATGTGAGTATAACATACGCTTCCAAACACTTTTAGGTAAGCCACATCAGGCTTTACTCCATACTAAGCTTCATAGGTAGTTTTCTTGTTCAAAACTTTAGTTAGTAATTTGTTAAGAAGGTATATAGCTGTGTTCACAGCTTCAGCCCAAAATTCCTTTGGTACCTTATTCTCTAACATTAGACAACTGGCCATCTCCATGACTGTCTTATTCCTCCTTTCACAAACTCCATTTTGATGAGGAGAATATGGAATAGTCAGCTGGTGTTTGATTCCTACATCATCACAGAATCTGTCAAACTGATTGCAGGTGTATTCAGTGCCATTATCAGTCCTTATGGCCTTAATCCTACAGTCACTTTCATTCTCTACAAGACTTTTAAACTTCTGAAACACAGCAGGTACTTCAGACTTCATTTTCAAAAACTAGACCTAACACATCCTTGTTAAATCATCTATAAAGAGAACAAAGTATCTGCTGCCATTTAGAGTAGGTATTCTCATTGGACCACACACATCAGAAATGACTAATTCCAGTTTGCTTGAAGCTCTTCTTGACTGATTTTTAGGAAATGGCAGCCTGGTTTGCTTTCCCAATTGACAAACATCACACACACAAGCATCATCATATACTTTTAGCATATTCTCCACAAGTTCCAGTTCATTCAAGTGCCTGAGTGAAGTGTAATTTGAATGTCCAAAATGTTTATATCACAGAGAAGATTCAATCAAGGTACTGGAGAGAGCATGAGAGGTTACATTTTTTCGTTTCCAAAGGAAAGCTTATATGTTTCATCTCAACTGTCCTCAACTTATGATCCTTGCAGCCACTATCTTTAAATATCAAGGTATAATTTTTATCAATCAATTGGCCTACACTAACCAGATTTTGATATATAATTAGGCACATAGAGTACATCAGAAATGAATTTGGTACCTCATGGCGTCTGCACATAAACTTTTCCAATTCATTTTACTTCTACATACTCTCCATTTCCAACCTTAACTCTTGATTTGTATGCACAGTTTAATTCAACAAAGATACTTGAGTTTGAAGTCATGTGATGAGTACATCCAATATCTAGCAACCAAGTTTCAACTCTGTTGCTAACTCTGTAATTTATGGTTGAAAATAGATGCTCCTCCTGCTGTTGATTTTCTGCAACTTTATCTTGCTGCAGATCCTTTTTCTCATTTTGGTTTTTGCAAACTTTCCCTACATGACCAAATTGTTTACAAGCTCTGCATTGAACTCTAGGTCTGAACCAACACCATTTTGGAGAATGTCCTTTTCTTTTGCAATGAGGACATGCATGATACTTTGCATCCTTGCCTACACTTTTGTTGTTTTCAACTTTCTTCTTCTCATGTTGTAGTTTCTTTACTCCAAAACCAGCTTGAGCTTTATTTTTCCCTTTAACAAATAGAGCTCCTTCAACCCGTTCTTCTTGCCTAAGAGTCTTCTCTGTTCAGTGGCTTGGGATGCATTTACAAGCTCAGCTAAGGTAATGCTGGACTGGTCTTTTGAGTCTTAAAGAGAGGAAATTTTGGATTCAAAATTTTCAGGCAAACTTATCAAAACCTTCTCTACAACCCTCTTGTTTGGTAAATCATCCCCCAATTTGATTCACCACTTTCGTCGGCCTATCAGCAAACTCCTTCACGATTTCTGATTCCTTCATCTTCAAGGTTTCAAACTCCCTTCTGAAGTTTAGAACTTGCATTTGCCTTGTTCTTTCATTGCCTCGGAACTCCTCTTTAATCTATCCCAGACCTCTTTTGCAGTTTTACAGGTTATGATCCTAGTGAAGATTGCATCTGAAACAGCAGATTGGATGCAAGAAAGGGCTTTGAACTTCTTTGTAATTTTCTCACTATGTTGCTTCAACTGAGCAATGGTAGGATTTGCTCTAAGTGGTGGTGGTTCAGTTCCAGTTTCTGTGATTTCCCATAGATCATAAGCCTTCAAGTATGCCTTCATTTGTGTAGCCCAAAAATCATAGTTCTTTCCTGTGAACACAGAAGGTATTGGTGTTGAAAAACCACTTGAAGCCATCTGACACACTCACAAATCACTCGGCTATTTCAGTGAAGGGTAGCTCTCTGATTTTCTCTCAGAACACTATCGTTTTTCAGCTTCTTCTAAGAACAGATAAAGCTCTGATACCACTGATGGAATGAGGAAACAAAGAGGAAGGAAACTAAACTTTTTTATTCTTAAAAGAAATGATTTTGTGAATCTTTTACGAATCGAGAGTTGAGTTTGACATTTAAACCATATAGTAAAATTCGGTATATTAGTACAACGTGTAGAGATACCTATACAAAATATTACGA
The DNA here is from genome assembly GCA_903798405.1 of Fraxinus platypoda. Taxonomy (NCBI): domain Eukaryota; kingdom Viridiplantae; phylum Streptophyta; class Magnoliopsida; order Lamiales; family Oleaceae; genus Fraxinus; species Fraxinus platypoda. The sequence goes on along the minus strand of CAIGRT010218639.1, from coordinate 2,617 downwards.
TCATTATATGAATTTTTAGAACTAATATTTTGTTTAACTAAGGTTGATTTGCATAAAGATATGGAATTGAATTAGTTAAATAAGCTCAATGAGAACTCGAGATGTGTAAATTGAATACAATAAAAAAGTTCGATTGAACACTACATTAGACTCTTGAATCTTGAATTAAGACTTAAAGGTGATCAATTGGTGAAATTGGTCGGTCCAGATATCCATTCATTATTTGAATTTTCAATCAATCTTTGTGTGGATTTTAATTAATTTCAATTGTTTTAAAAAAAAATCTCAACAGCATATAATTCTTTGTTTGCTTTCATCAAATAGAAGGTAGAAAAATCTAATTAAGTTCGAAAGTATAGTCAGTCGGACTCAAAAGTCAACTGTATTGCTTGTTACGATATCGTACACTTGCAATAGAAAAAACGCAACAAGTTTTTGGCGTCGTTACCAATGATCTATTTACTTTTAGTCTTAATTTATTTTATTTTAAGTTTTATTTGCTTTGTTTATTATTTTCTATTAACATATAAAAGGTGTTTGTTGTATGTTCCGTACCCAAGGTGATGGTTTTGAATCGTCTGATTTGGAGAGAGAACGTACTTTCAGATGAAAACGCAAATAACACAAACAAAAACAACAACATTAAATAGCTGACAATCAAAATATCCATATTCCTATATAGCCAATTGGACAAGTTGCCGAGAGAGTAGCGGCACCAATGGATCAGCAACATGAGCGAGTGGAAATAAATAAAGGGGACTTGTCAGTTTCAATGTTTTTGATGCCCATAGCAGCATCCGCGCGCTCCAATATAGTATATCTAGATTTTGGGGTGAACAACTTTCAGATAATGGCAGATTTGATTAACTTGACCAGTAACACTATCCAATTTTAAGGTCCAACTCATGAAAATTCGAACACACATAGCTTCAAATTCCTCGAAAATTGTTAGAATTTTCATACCCCAGGGGTCGATGAAGACACTATCAAGCCGTGGTTATTTACCTATACATTGAGAGATGCTATATTGGAATGGTTAGATGCTAGAACTCATGTAAGTATTACTATATGGGAAGAACTAACTAGAAAATTCTGTAACAAATTTTTCCCACCAGTAAAAGTAGTAAAAATCAAATTGAAAATTAAAATTTTCCAACAGAAAGATTGTGAGAGCTATCACGAGGCATGGAACAGATTCAAGTAGTAAATAAGAAATTGTTCAAATCATGGGATCATCATAGGTAATCAAGTGCAATATTTCTACATCGGACGGTCACCGTTGTCAAAATTTCACGTGGATTCCTCTACTGGTGGATCGATCATTGAAAAATCCATACAATAATGCATGGATTTGTTTGAGTTAATTGCTACAACACATTCAATGTTTTCATCAGAAAGAATGATACCACAGAAAGCGACTGGAATTAATGAATTGGACAGCACAACATCTACCAACACACAGATAGCAGCTTAGACAAAACAGGTAGAGTTTATGATAAAATCACAAACACAAAGAGCACACTTCTTGCAATCTGTATCCAAATTGTCCCTTTCTTTCCACTTATCCCTATTCTATTGATAAAAGAGCAAACCCCTTTTCCCCTCGGAATTAGATCTCAAAAATTTACACACAGGGTCGGCCCTGGCCCAAGGCAAACAAGGCCATTGCCTTGGGCCTCAGATTTGAAAGGCCTAAAAAAAAGAGGCCCAAAGTCACCCTAATCCATTAAAAAAAAGTTTTGTTCTACTGATAGAGAGGAAATCAGGAAGAGGAGGAGTCCTCCTCGAGACTGCAATCAATGAATGAATCATCTTCAATTCTTCATTCTTCAATCTTCAAGAGTCGTCCTCCACTCCTTCTCCAAACTCATGAAAAAAATTTCTCTATTTCCTAAGCGAGTACGACGAGACGATCCATATTTTCCGTTAATATCTCGCCGAAAATCTGAATTGCAATTACCCGTTAATCTCTTGATTCTCTTCGTCAATCTCTTTTAGTCTTTTTGTGACTTGAATTCAATTTGCCAAATTGTAAAAGTGGCCAAGCGGGTTATCGACCTAAACTCTCGGATTAAGGAAACCAAACACGAGTAACTTTTTTCGTTGGAGAAGTTAAAGGTGAGGAGGCGGAGACCTGGTTGTAAAAGTGTTTGTTGCTGCGAAGAGGAAATGGAATGTGAAACGTGCTAATGGAGAGGAGTTATACGAGGTGGAAGGATTGGAATCTGCCATTAAAGGAAGCAGAAAAATTCTTCACAGTAACGAATTCCGGTGAGTTAATAATTTTTTTTTGAATTACTTTAATTACATTTGTCGTGTGTAACTAATGATTGAATATATTTTATGGGACTTGTACTATGTTTTCCTTTTCATGAAAACAACTACGCAACATAAAATGTTTGGCCGCACTTGCATTTTATTTGCTTTTCCCAGCAACATGTCTGCTTTTCTGTGCAGAGAAAAGCTGCTTCCTAGCGTAGCCAAACATGATGTTGTTCTAGGTATAAAGGATAAATGATTGAATTCTTGCCATAAAATTTTCAGGTGATATAATGATATATTGTTATTCCTGCACAAAGTACATAATAATTTATTTTAGTTTGCTACTCTATCTTTT
>CAIGRT010218630.1:0-14568 GCA_903798405.1 Fraxinus platypoda | reverse complement strand
TAATTTCAATATTATTCATTTAATCAATGATATAACGCCATTTGTCTAAATTATTCTTGTTCTATATTCATCTATTCAAATTAATTAAATTTCACGTTGGCTCATGTACACCCATTTGTTTAAATGTATATAAATTATTATTATTTTATATCTATTAATTCAAATTAATTAAATTTTATGTTGGTTCACTTACACCCCATTTGTTTAAATGTATATTCATTTATTCAAATTAATTAAATTTCATGTTCATGAATCAATTTGATTGTTCTCATACAATTCAATTATTGATTTGCATGCATGTTTAATAATTAATATTCAATTAAATATATATTGAAAAGCGAAAAGCAATNGAAAAGCGAAAAGCAATATACTATTGAAATAATTAAATTGTAGTATGGCTAAAATCGTCCAGAAAATAATTCTTATTTGATGTGATATTTAATATATATAGATATAGATATAGATAGATTATGGGGATAAGGACGAAAATCAAATACTGTTTCATTTCCATGAAGTTTCCAAGCCTCGGCATTAATTGAACTAAATCAGAGAGAAAAAAATAGGTACACCGGTCTAAGGGACCATATTATGCGTAATTGAAGTAGTTAGAATCTTTTGCCGTTGTCAACACGGACATAAATGGACAAAGCTACGAAATCTTTATCAACCCAACTCTTTTTTTGTTTTTTTAGTTTATAATAAATGATTATTACTTTCACTTTTTGACGTTTAAATTCTATTTAATGCTAAAGGCCACACCAGTGTTGGGCATAAATTATATTCAATAACATACCTTCTACGAATAGAACTTGGTCTTACAGAATATGTAAAGTAGAAATGAGAAATGTATGAGAATGAATTTGGTCTAAGCGATTTCTTCTTAAGACGATAATGTCCAGCAAGGGTGCGATGGTCGATATTTGTCTCTCAAGATACGACAATCACGTCCCGCAATAAGAGCACTTCAAATTACGTATACCAACGAACTCAAAATTGGTTTTTCCACTCTTTACTTTAAATGAGTATTTATGCAATGATTTGGTATAATGTAATCAATATATATGCTATGGAATTAATTTAGATCATCAAGGAATGTCCAATTTATAGAAGTTGAGGGTTTGTAGCCAAAGAAACACGTTCCAAAATTTAACAGGTTTCACGAAAAGACACGGCCCTTCAAATCGCTCAGGGCACCTGATTCCTGTTAGCCAACAAAAGATTAGAATAATTAAATCTCAATTAGAATGAGATTGACTGGTGAGTGAATAGCATAAAATTAAAGGTCAAGCAGTAAGAGTTTGGTTTAGCTTAAATGCTAAGTTGCCAAAATATATTTCCAATCTTACGTCAAGAGAAGTAAAATAAAAAAAAAATTAGTCAATTTCGAGAAGATGAACAGAGTTTTGTTTTTTAATTTTAATTCGAAATTACCATTTTATTTATTTTAAAATTGGTCAAACTCAATTTATTGGGTCGACTAACGGTTAAACTAACAAAAATCATTCATTTGAATATCAGGTACTAATTTATTAAAGTTTTGGGATTGTGACGATACAAAATGAAGGTTAAGATAAGTGTAAAAAAATGAAAGATTTGGGACCGCTACTTCAATTATCCCTAAAAAATACACACCAGTCTTGTTTGATCTTCATTTTTTTTTAAATATATTTTTATCTATCTTATTTTCAGTGACACATCATTTAATTAAATAATATTACATGCAAATTTAAATCTTTATTTTTCAACTATTCTCTATCACATCACTGTTCCAAAATGTATTATTGGAGAATAACGGAGCTCAAACAGGCCATAGATATAAGAGGAGGGGAAGGGGCACACACAAATATCACTGCCTTTTCTTTTCTTTTGCGTCTAATCAAATTCATAAAGAGAGAGAAGAGGGGAAGGGGCACACGCAAATATCACTGCCTTTTCTTTTGCGTCCAATTCCAATTCCAATTCCAATTCCAATTCGTTTAATCCACGATATCAATTTTGGAAGGGGAAAGAAAGGAGCGTGAAATTAGTAATTGGATTGAAAATTCCTAGAGGAACGTGATTTGTGATGGCGAAGTTGTATGTTCAGGCGGTTCCGCCGACGGATATGAATCGGAATACGGAGTGGTTCACGTACCCCGGTGTGTGGACCACGTACATCCTAATATTGTTCTTCTCGTGGCTGGTTGTGCTCTCCGTTTTCGGTTGTTCCCCTGGCATGGCATGGACAATTGTTCATCTTTCCCATTTCCTCGTACGTTAAAATTATTTACACATATCTAAATGTCGATTTAGTGATAATGTTTATTTGTGATGTTAGGGCGTGGGTATATTGTTCTTTGTTGTTAGGGTTTGATTTACTTAATTTTATGTGTGCTGGAAGTTTTATTTATTTTCTGGCTATAGACTGGTTTGTTAATCTGATTTTAATATTTTTATTTTTAATGTGTGTTGTCCGAGGAGAATGATTTACCAGCTGAGAATTAAGTAGAAAAACTAACCAATTATATAATGATTATTGTGGTTCTTGTGGAATCCACGATTTAATTGAATATTTATATAATATTTTCTGATGATAGTAACTGCAAAGTATTGTTTTTGATGTTTAGTGGGGCTATGGTCCGAGGAGAATTTTACCAGCTGAGAATTAAGCAGAAAACCACTCAGGCAATCGTTTTTGTTCCTGTGGAATCTATGATTTGATAAAATATTTATATAGCATTTGATTAAACCATTCTATAACATTTTGATTGTAACTGCAAAATATCGTTTTTTATGTTTAATGGAGGTAATATCATAGGAGAATGATTTACCAGCTGAGAATTAAGTATAAAAGTTAACCAGTAATGCAACTATTCTGGTTCTTGTGGAATCTATGATATGATTAAACATTTAGATAACATTTTAACAGTGTTGAATATGTTAATTTATGTGCACGATCAATTTAGTACTTTATTTTTTCTAAATTAAGATATAGCTTATATATGAATTAATAACGGAATCTTTCTGTGATCATGGATTATAGTGGAACTATACAACAACACAGAACCACAGGTTTCAGTCAATTGGGTGCATTCAAACTACTTTATCAGCACGAACTTATCATATTATTTCGTGGACTCTGCCTATGGGTCCCAACTAGTTCCTTTATTGATTTCATTATAAACAAACTCTTATAGACAGTTATTTTTTCTAGGTCATTGTATCTGCTAGGATAGAGCTTGTATTCTGTATGCAAATGTGGTGAATTTTCTCATCTTTGGTCTAGGTTACTTATCACTGCTTTCACTGGAAGAAGGGAACGCCGTTTTCAGACGACCAGGGTATCTACAATAGGTTGACTTGGTGGGAGCAAATGGACAACGGCAAGCAGCTCACTCGCAATAGGAAGTTTTTGACAGTCGTGCCCGTGGTGCTGTAAGTATTCTCTCAATCTTGATTGTATCCAGTATGTTTTCTCCTTATTAATTATCAAAAGTGAGTTTTGTCTTATACAGAGCTTTTGATTTTAAAATGGCATGGTTATAATTAATATTGAGTCATTCATATATTGTTAAACGGTGTTGCAGTGTAGTTTTAAATGCTCCATGATTTCATTACTAATCCTCCCAAACACTTGTCTAGTATAGACATTGAAGATTGGAATAGCCCTGTAGAGAAATATTTAGACAAGGAATAAGCCCATGCCTAATGCTTCTTACACATTAATATGTCAGCGTTTATATCCATTTAAAATAGTTGGTCTTATTAGTGAATTTTTCTCTATGCATTCCAATTGTTATTGTGTGTGAACTTCCACAAGTTAAAGCAGAATAAAGACCAAATTGGATAAGCTCATTCGAAACTCAAATCAAAAGGGCCCCAGAGTAGATAACATACGTAGAATGATCAACAATTTTTATTTTTATTTTTTTTCTATTCAACTACATGAATGTGATTTCCCAATAATAAAGACAGTTCTTGCTCCTAAGTTTGCCTTTCCTCCTTAATGCTATGTGATTGGTTGAGATAGCTTGCTTAGAGTTTGTGCTCAGAAGTATAGAGCAATAGTTTTCCCTTTCCATATCATTTTATAGGCATATAAATTAAATTCACGACAAGTGACACAATGTCTGTTGTAAGCAAGATCTGTTCATTGTCAGTATGGGAAAACTAGTATTAATATATCAATAACATTGCACTCATAAACCTTGAGTCAATCTAAAATTGTTATTGAGGGTTTTAGATATGTAAAAGAGGTAAACTGATGAATATTGTTGCAATGAAAGTGTTGCAATTGCTTATCTTGTGTCACTGCACAGTGAAAAAGAACGTATTGACAAAGATGGCACGACCATGACGACTGGTGGTGCAGCAGTCAACCACCATATCACCATAAGCTTCTCTGCAGTCCAGTTATGAGATAGTGGAAACTCTCTCTCTCTTTGTAGCCATTATTTAATCCATGACAGAAGGTTCAAGTATATGCTCATCTGGTTGTGCACAGGTTTGGTCTTGAAGTTGATGATATTTGATAGATTGTAGAATATGTAGTGAGGAAAGGACAACTGTGTGTGGTGGTGGTTTAGAAAGAATTTAGGTAAGGAGTTCTGTTAGCTTTTTGTTGAATTACGGAGCTAGGAACCAGGATACCCAGGTGGAAATGGGTTTCACATAACTTGCTTTTAGTCCTGCTATCTGAGATTTTAAGACATCAGTTTCCATTTTCTAAGCTCAATTAAACGCACTAATCCCTGAAATCTTCTCTGTTGCAATCAAATTACCTTCCTGGATACCATTCCTGACCAACCAAATGGGCCTTGGGTATTTTTGATCAGAAACAAATGGATATTTAGCTTCACTTTTTTTTTCCTTCTTTTGCTAGGAACTTCTGATGAGGGTTCTTTCATATAACTGTCATTATTTAGCGATGATGTTGCACGTTGGGTTTATTCATGTGTTGTTCAAATGGCTCCGAACTTTTTTCTTGCCTGATGTTCCTTTTGTTTTGAGTATTTTCCTTTATTTATTGTGGCATCATCTTTGCAATTTTGGAGAGTACAATGAACTTGAGTGATTTAGAATGGTCAGTGCCTGGAACTTCTTGATCTATTTAGACCATATGCAATAACTGACATTAACTAATTCACGCAATAATTATGCTAGATATTACTAGGCATGCTGTGGTTAGGTTGGCAACTAGGAAGTTGAGCAGCAACTAGTAAATGTACAAAGGCAATAGTTGTGATACAAGCGGGCAATTCTCCTTTGGAGTGCAAATTTTAGAAATTCTTATATTAATTTTATTTCCATTTGTTGTCTTTTATTGCATATTCTTTGGGTATAATACGTTTTATTTATTGTCTGGAAAAGGTTTGGAGCACAATAAATTTAACTTGATTGCTTATCCTTGCAATCATTACATTAAAAACCTAGTTGAACATCTGATTCACAGGTTCCAATTTAAATTTTTAGATTAAGCTATGAAAGGTTGAAGTCTGAAAGGATATCAACTTAATCTGAAGCATTATTACTATGTAATTTGTTTTACAAGTCCCGTCTTTGAAGGTGAAAGAAATTTAATGAGTTTTAAACATTGTACCTTAGACACACGGATCACGACTATCTTGCTGCAATTTTTAATTTGAATGTCTAAATTTTTGTAACTAGTTTGAAGACAATTTTGACGATCAACAACAATCCATTAAAATTCTCCTAATCTCACCTTTTTGTCTTATCGTGGTAGAATCCCTTTCTGATTAATCAAAGAGGAATATCCTTTTTTCTCTTCTGTGCTTCCTGTGGCTACTTGAAATTATTGGGTCAAAAATATCTCATTTCAACTAGAATCAATTCGTGCTTATCCTTGTTTTCTCTGAAGGTACTTGATAGCCTCGCACACAACAGATTATCAACACCCTATGCTCTTCTTCAACACACTAGCTGTTTTTATTCTGGTAGTTGCCAAGTTCCCACATATGCACAAGGTTCGCATCTTCGGAATTAATGCCGATCAATGAGCTGAGATCCATTAGTGCAGGTTTACCACTGGTATTGGCATTAATTTACAGCATTTTAGTCTATTGGCAATACTGCAACTGTGGAACAGGCAACCATACCATACATCACTTTGTGAAATACTAAGATCTAAAGATGTTTGAAGTCCTTGTATGAACTCTGTACAAGTTGAATTTATTACTTTTTCATGAGCTGTATTTTTTTTTATTTCCTGGCTTAAATTTGGAAGTTTCAGAAAGTTAAAAGGTATTTCGTTTTGTTCTGATGAAGATGGTCAACTCCCATACGTGCTTAATCAGTGCGAATGTTATCTTCAATTTTTTTCACATCGCAGGCACAAAATTGAAAAAGCAGTACTACACTTTGGCATCTGGTTTAATTTACACCTTAACCTCTATCCTCGTTAATTTAGGAGTAGTCACAGTTGGGGTGAATGTTATTTGTGGTTCTTCCTCTGTTGCTTTAGACCTATGAAATCTTGATACGTTTATGTTAGCAACAGGCTGTAACTAGACTTTTGAAGTGTCATATCTAACTCACATTGCAACTCCCAATAAGGAAATTTACTTTTCTTAAATGTATACTTTTTGATGGCATGGTTGAGTACCATGCATGCCATCTCTTTACGGTTAAAAACATGGATAATTCTATTTGTACCAAATCCAAATGGGGGTTGCCAAAAATGTGCCACCCTCTCACATGCGTGTGGGGCCCGCGTGAATAAAAGAACTCACAAATATGTGGTCCCCGCACCCTACTGTGAGTGTAGGTAAAAGATTATGTAAAAAATTGGGTGTACATGTAGCATAACCCTAAAAACATTGTTGATCATTGTACTGTTAGCAAAATTTCTTCGAGGTCACTAATTGGTCACTTAGCTTTGTTTCTAGTTTGTCACTAAACCTGAATATATATTACATTTTGATCCCATGTGTTCATATATTAGTTTGGCATATGAAAAGACAACTTGAAAGTCTAGTTGACAAATATTCAAATTAAAAAAAAAAATAGCTCCAAAAAATGAATGATCACGATATACTTTAAATTCGATTGCTAATTTAATAATGAGTAATATTTTTTTATCATTATGATGGTGGAACATCGGTGATGTATCAACAATTATCCCCCACATTTCTCTCTCTCTCTTTCATCCTCTATTTCTCTCATATCATATAGATTGTCACATCGTCGATGTTCTATCATCATAATAATAAATAACATTATTATTTAAGAGTTAGCATTATTATTTAATAATCGATCCGAAATTTCACTAAAAATTAACCACCACTAGTGCATTTAACACTTTCGTTTATCTGAGGCCATTAATGGGTAGGAAATGTTTTGAACTTTAAACAATCCATAATGTTCGTGTGGCATTTATTCATCTATGCTTTTTCTACTTTCCATTATCCAGGAATCTCCAAAAACACTACAAAACATAATGGAAGGAAAAATGGACCTCTAAAATTTGTCCACGTGGAAGACCTATATAAAATATGAAGCAACGAGTGGGGTGACGGCACTAAGCGGAAAGCAGCAAAGAAGAAGAAACGTGTGTAAAAAATATTCTTGAAATCTCTATAGAAATCAAATGGTTATTTAATGGTTTGTGTGTGGATTTGATTTTAGTTTTTAAAGGGTGTGTGTGTGATGATCTACAATTGGGAAATAAAAATGCATCCCATTTTTCACGTCTCTCTACTTGAGAAAAAAGATGGGATAAAGGGTTGTTCAAATCTTGCAATTACCAAAAGAAAGATCTACAATTGGGAAACAAAAGTAGCCACTATTGTACTAAAAAAATAGAATAGTCAAGAGAGGTAATGAGGCTTCCACGAAATGTGTTAAGCCAATGGGATGGTTTCACAGTTGCTTAGGAGGACACGGAAACTATTAGGCAGAAATTTCCTTCATTCAAAAGGTTTGGCTGAGGTGGAGGAGTTGACTCAATTGAGGTCTGACGTTCAATTTTTGCTGTTCAATTTGTGTCAATAATTAATTGGGTGGATAACAAATCTCAACTTCAGGTGGAAGACTTTAACAAGGGGCGCTGCTCCATCCGTGATGAAATGGTGAAAGAAGAAAATGACCATCTGCCATGTCAATAATACAATGGGCAGACGACGTCTTTTGAATCCCATGCTACTTAAGATTTAAACGACTCTTATCTCATTAAACCTAAATTATAATAATTTATCAGCACACCGAACTTTAGTTAACGTCACGTTTCACTCACTATACTTCAATTTGCATATTACTCACAGAACTTTACAAAGTTGTACCCCATTACTCACTGAGCAAACTTCCGTCTTTATACGTGGATGACATATCTCACATTTGGTAGTTAAATCAATCCAACACAAAAACGAATTGCCAGCTCAGATTTCCCAAACACGCCTCTCCCATTTACAAACTGAGGGCCCGTTTGATTCTCATTATTGTAGAATGAAAATGAAAAATATAGTCCGGCTCCACACAAGAGAAATTCAAAATTGATCGCTTGATGTGATGGATAACGGTCATATTTTTCATTTTTATGGGTGAAAAATGAGAAACGGACGGGGGTTGAAATCCTCATTTAGGAACCCTATTCTCTCGAAGACGCTGGAACAATTGCAACTTCCCAATTCTGAAAATCAATAATTGCCGTGAACAATAACATGAAATCGAATCCAACACCTTCGAATGCCCCACCCATACCATGAATCTTCGGGTTTTCAAGAATCGCAAATTGAAGGACCACATCAGGTAAATCCCAATTTTTTTTTCGTCTTTGCTGCACATGCTGTGGTTAGGTGATTGTGTAGTTAACTTGGACAAAACGGAAAAAAGCGTAAAGACCGACGGATCTGATTCCGTCAAAAGAAAATGAAATACAGGTTCATATTGTCTTGATTTTTGAAGGCAGCAATTGGATTATTTCTGATTTTCGATGTACAGATTATAATTCCAGAAAACGAAAACGGGTGCATGATTTTTATTTTTGATTTCTGGTTATAGAAATTTGATGCATTGAGTTGTGAATTGATTAGTTGTTCTTGCTTTTGTTACCTATGTCTATGTGAGTCTTTAAATTTGATGCTTTTGTCTAGAGATATGAAAAGTGTTACATTGTTATGAGACTTTTGCAAGAGTTAATGAATTGTGTTCCTTTTAGACATCAAGTACGAAAGTTTCTGAATAGCAACCTCATTGAATGCATTGCGCAAATTCTGTCCATGCTCGATTTTGCCTAGATTAGACTTTAGTTTGTGTTCGCTTCTTTATATAGCTTAGTTGTTTTGAGTTTTTTCATGTGATCTTAGGTGGCTTACAGCAACCTTTTGGTTTGTTTGATGCAATATATATTTTTTGTTGTGTAGGAAAGAAAAAGAGATGTCAAAGTTGTAGAGCCAGGGCACAAACTGTGAGTCTGCCAAAAAAAGAGTCGCGGTCCAAATTGTGCTTTAGACTTGTGGCAACCTCCAGTTGGAGATCTATTGAGTAGGTTAATTCATTTTGCTCAAATTACCGAACAAAAGGATGTCGAGATATTCCTCAATATAGCCATCCACAAGGGAAATGAGATATGGAAGAGAATGGGAAACAAAAGTAAAGAGATTCGTGATTGTGTTCTACCTACGTACTTGATTAGAAAAATTAGTTTTCAATTTCATGTTCATGTAATATTTGGTGTTATGTGTGTTATTGATGTTAACATTTTAATTGTTGATGACCTTAATGTAATGAATTGTGTTGTTGAAATGTGAATTGGTACCCAGCATGTTGAGCAACACCAATTGACTATATATTCACTAACTACTTTCGCTTCACCGTGCATCACGGCATAGTCCACAGAAAGGTCACTAGCCTGTTGAAAGAAAAGAAAATAGAAACCGATGCGAAAAAAAAAAAAACATCTCAATCCCTGCACGGTTGAGCCCGCCCAATTTGAATTGTATAGCAGTAGGAATACTAAAATCTGTTCGATACATTGAGACATTCAATATTAATCTACCCAATGTAATCTAAGGAATTGAATAATTCCCAATCAATTCATATATTGAGACATTCAATACTTCCCAACAAATTCCCAACATTCAAGACGAGGTGGTGAATAGAGCTTAAACAGATCTTGTATTATGAGATTGACAAGACAACTTATTGCCATCGTTGCGGTCGCCAACTTATTTGGTCAAGTCTAAGGCCGCAAGTTAGGCCTTAGAGATACAAAAATGGTATTAGCATTTAAGGTTGTGATTGATTGATGTCTGTGACAAGAATGGTCAGTCATTTGAATGAGATCACGAACATTGTCATCCAACGGCCTTCATTCGTCTTGCCCAAGTATAAAAGCCACACTTAGTGTCATCCAAAAGTAATGCAAGTTTAGACTCTAAAAGCTATAATCTTGCTACTATATCTTTTACTTGTTTTTCAAAGCCGACCCCTTTTTTTATGTTGGAAGCTCACGTTTAAAACTCTCCCACACACATATACCTATTTCTTCAACTGATTTGACCGTCAGAGTGAGCGTGATCAACTCCACCCCTCCGAAGAAGGCCACGTGTGACTAACAGTTTGTCCAAGTGTGCAGAAATCAAGCTTGTGTAGACGTGAGAGACCTTGAAATCTGTTGACCACATTATTGATACATTTTTTGGGGTCAACAGAAACTGATCTTCAACTCCAAATTTGAACTATAAGACAATAATTGTTGTTCAATATTGCATCCTTTTAAATTTTTATTATCATCAAACAATAGTGAATTTTCATCAATACAATGCCATATTCCCTTTCAACTACAACACAAATGCACTATTATTATAGGAATAAAATAGATAGATAGTGGTGGGCTTTTGGACATTCCACAAATTAGAATGCATTAATCAAAGTCATTATCAGAGGGATCCACTATTTGGGAGATTCAAGGGATCCACTATTTCAATTGATTATCAGAGGCATGTTTGGCGAGAAGGTGTTTGTTTTTGGTGTGAATTACATTAACTGATGTGATGTGGCATTTAACTGCCACATGTCAATTCCGTCCTCCACGTATGCAAAGGTTAGTCACGGTAGTTTCTTGTTGAGTAATGGGGTGCGACGATATAAAGTTCAGCGAGTGATGAAATGCAACTTAAAGTACAGCGAGTGAAATGTTACAGTTTGATGTGTGTTAAAACAATTAACTCGGAAAACTTTAGTTCGCAACTTTGTGTGGAGCCTTTGCCTTGAGAGAATTCCTCCATTAATCCTTTTCTTCATCTCTTTCTTCCATTTTTGTTTTACATCCATTTCATATGTATAATTCAATTCGATTTTATGGTTAATTGATATTTTATTAGTTCAATTTATAGTGAATTTCATTGATTGGGCTTCATCCTTTACGTAAATTAATGAAATAATTCTAACTCGTATGATATTGTTGAAATATTTCGTTGGAAGCCATTAATCAAAGTCAAATAGTAGCCTCATTTTGATAGATTAGGGAAAGTTATGGAACAAGACAAGGTTAAGGTCATGACAATTGACAACGTTAGATCACAAAATTGGAAGTATTCAATTTTTTTATGTGGCTCAAAATTCTTAAATAGGAAGATCAACGGTCATAGTAGGTGGTCGATTGTTGACTTAGTCAAAGTCAAAATCTTGCGTTGACTAAGGCGCGTCCCCAGGACCCCAACCCCCAAACAAACCAAGCCCACACACGTAGCAAAACGCCAAACAAGAAATCACTTGGAATTCTAAATAATATTTATTTTTCTCTTATAGTCCCTGTTTGGGAAGTGAAATCAAATTTTTAATAGATTTCAATAAAAATTGATAAAATGTATGATTAAAAAGTTATTGATCGAATAAAATATATTATTAAAATTAACTGTTAACTTTAACTTTAACTTAAATTAAAATTAAAATTTTAATTCTTACCAAACAGAACACACACACAAGCTTTTGAATTCCGTGTAATCCAATATAAAAAATGTGCGTCACTCCAAAAAAATAAGAAAAAAAAAAGGAGAGGAGGCTGGTGAGTGTGAACAAGTAAAATGAATTGAGATTTATATAATCAAAATATATTTAAATATAATAAAATTGTATTTGTATATGAATTATGATTTGCAAAAATTAATTACAGTCAAAATCTAAAATATTAGTAAAGATATTACAGTCAAGTTATAGATGTACATAAGAAATATATTTTAATAATAATGAAAAGCAAATGCATGAGCAATTCTTCTTTGTAAATTAAGTGCTTGTGCTTAGTAAAAGTTCGTTAAAAATTTATCAATTTATTAACTAATTAAATTTCAATTTTTTCGACGCACATTTAGGACTTGTCTGGTAGAAATTTTCAACAGCTTTTAAGCTAAAAAAATGACCTTTTTTTTCAACTGGTGGGTCCCACCCGTGAGACCAAAAGTCAACAACGATTGCCTTATTTCCTTCTAACGGTTCAAAAAGTCTTTTTTTTTTTCTTTCAAATTTTATAATCTTATTTAAAAGACGACAAAGTTCTAACTTGATTTTAAATAGAAAACATTGATAAACAAAACAAAATCATGCAAATAACTTAATTGTTGCTAGACAATTAAAGTGCTGGAAATAATAACAAAAAATAATTAACAACGATGGCAAGATCGAGTATTTAGACTTCATCGAATACTAATTTTTTTTTCTTCTTCTTTTATGGATTGGATTGATGTAATATCGGTATTAATTAAAACAATAATTGCAAATAATAATAAAAATTAGGCAGAATAATCTTGAAATTGCCCTTATTTGATCTCTCTCTTTTTTTTTTTTTTTCAAAATATATTTACTTTTCAATCACACAATAATAAAATAATATTACACACAATCCATTTTTTTTTTTAATTTTTAACTACACATTCTTTATCAATCTATTATTTAAAAATGTATTCTACACAAAAAAAAAATGTATATAAGACATGCCATAAGTTACCGCTAATCCATTATAATTTATAGTAGAAAAAACAATTGGGAAGTAGCCTCATATCCACGCCAAGTACCTATCAATTCAAACTTTTCATGCCTCACATTTGCAAAAGTCAATTCATTTATTGGACCATTTTTTATTCTCTCTCTCCCTCTCCCCCTCTCTCTCTCACACACACTTTTTTTACACATACCATAATCATCCTTTTATTATTATTATTATTATTTTATTTTTTTACATTAAACATGGATTCGATGATATGCAATTAGTTTAGAGGAAATTAGACACAGTACTCTAAAAAGAATAAAGAAATTGATAATACACAAATCAACTTAAAGTTTTATTAATCGTAATTATTACGTCCACTAAAAATATAAAACACTTGAAAGTCAGTAAAATCGTTCCAAAGACTAACGGCGGCATTTCGCAGGACCCGTATGATATTTTTCACTTTTAAATTTTTTTATTATTAAAAAGTTTTTGTTTGATACTGTATTTTCTGCTACGATTATCCATTTTGAGCGATTTAAAATATGTTAGAAAGCTTGCAATGTAGTCATGATAAATATGTTGTGGACGAAGTTTAGATATCGAAAATTATTGAATGCAAAATAAACCGTAACTATTAACTTCATTTTTTGCGGCATTTTTTACTTGTTATTATGAATTTATCGTTTATCGATTTTTAAATTCGAAATATGTATTTCAAAAATTGTCGTGAATACTTCAAAACAATAACAAAAACCTCACTCGACGAACGAATAAAATAGTCCGTAAATTGGCCAAAACTAGTAACGCCAAACAGAAGTTAAAAGAAAAAATATCTAATTATTTCACTTTTCACATTCTCATTTTTGCAAAAACTTTAAATGTATCAATTGAATTGATTCAAACAAATATGAATTGAATGTAAAATTAAAATAATGTTTAAATTCGTATATTTAAATTTTCAAAAACATACGTATGCATCTAATTAATTGCCCCCTAAGATACTGCGACTTTTTCAGATAATGTCACCTTTTCAGATTGTCACTTTTTTCACATTTTCATTTTCGCAAATATTTTGGATGCATCAATTGAATTTATTAAAATATATATATATGAATTGAATGCAAGATTATAATAAGGTTTGAATTCGTATATTTTAATTTTTAAAAACACACATGTACATATCTAATTAATTGTATTAAAATAAGGTTTGAATTCGTATATTTTAATTTTTAAAAACACACATGTACATATCTAATTAATTGTTTCAATGAGATATTGCGATTTTTTTTATAGAAAATTGACAAAATATTTTTTTTTCACACTCTCATTTTCGCAACATCTTGGATACATCAATTGAATTGATTCAAATAAATTGAATTGAATGCAAGATTAAAAGAAAATTTCAATTAGTATATTTAAATTTTCAAAAACACACATGTATTCATCTAATTAATTGATTGAATGAAATAATGTGACTTTTCGCAGATTTTCATATGTATTAATATAAAATAAGATTTGATTTCATATATTAAATTTTCAAAAGTGCACACATATGCATCTAGTTCATTCCTCCAATGAGATACAATAATTTTATTTTTATTTTTTTTTTAGAAAAGAACCAAAATACGACTTTTTCATAAAAAAAA
>CAIGRT010218606.1:0-14136 GCA_903798405.1 Fraxinus platypoda | reverse complement strand
ATTATCAGGTAAATTGTGCCCCCCTGACCAAAAATCCTGGCTCCGCCCCTGCCTGGGCCAGATAAGCTTGTCGCTCGGGCGATGGCAGGTGACAGCCCCGTCGCTGGAGCGATAGGGCAGCTCTAGGCGAGTGATCAAGTCTCGAGTTGTTTTCTACTGGACTTGCTCGAGAGTCCAGCTAGCGCCAGACTAGTGAAAATGCGGTGACGTTTTCCTCCGGTCTATAATTTTGATCTTTTCAAAACCAATCCAATTTAGACACCAATACCCACTAGAATTTTGGTCAAACCATAACAAATCTCCACCTTTAACCAAATTCCAACACAGGGAATTTCAAGTCACGACTCCATCAATAAACACCACTCCAACAAGTCCCAATAGACTAAATCAATGACAAACACCCACTAAGTTCAAGCAACGTTCAAACTTAGCAATGAGAAGTGATTTTGTCATCATATCAGTAGGATTATCCTTAATATCAACATTGTTCACTACAATATCACCATGAGCAATTACATCACGCACAAAATGATACCTTACATCAATATGCTTAGTCCTCTCGTGAAACATCTGATCCTTAGTCAAGAAAATTGCACTCTGACTATTACAAAATTCTATTGACATCTGCAAGTCTTCATTAATTTCATCAATCAATCCTCTTAGCCACATAGCCTCGTTACAAGTCCTGTAATGGTCATGTATTTTACTTTTGTTGTAGACAAAGCTATTGTATTTTGCAAAATAGCTTCCCAGTTGATAGCACAGCCTCCAAGGGTAAACACATACCCTATAAGCGATCTCATTTTATCAAGATCCTCTGCATAATCTGAATCCACATACCTAATGACTCCATTTGAACTTCTTCCAAAATGCAAACAAGCAATAGAAGAGCCTATCAAGTATTTGAATATCCACTGCACTACTTTCCAATGTTCCTTCCCAGCATTTGCCATATATCTGCTAATTGCACTAACTGCATGTACCAAATCAGGTCTTGTACAAACCATAGTATACATAAGCAAATCAACTGTACTGGAATAAAGAACCCGAAACATGCAATCAATGTCTTCATCTAACGGAGGACACAAGTTAGATGATAATTTAAAATGATAGGCCAAGGGAGTACGACAGCCTTCGCATTCACCATATTGAATCTTTCAATCACCTTCTCAATATACCCCTTCTGATTCAAATACAATCTGCCAACCTTTCGATCCCTCAAGATTTTCATACCAAGATCTTCTTTGCTGCACCCAAATCCTTCATATCAAACTCCTTACTGAATTGAAACTTCACTTTTTGATATCTACTTTATCTTTGGCTGCAATGAGCATATCGTCAATATATAATAACAAATATGTAGTCGATCCATTATATTCCTTTCTGAAGTACACACAACTATCATAATTGCATCTGAAGAAATCATAAGTAGTCATGAATGAATCAAACCTCTTATACAACTGCCTCGACGACTACTTTATTCCATACAAGGACTTCTTCAACAAGCATACATGGTCTTCTTTCCTAGAGACCGTGGACCCCTCTAGTTGTTGCATGTAGATGTTCTCCACAAGTTCTCCATGTAAGAATGTTGTCTTGACATCCATCTACTTAAGCTCCAAGTTATTCTTAGCCACCATTCCAAGTAAAGCCCGGATGGAATTATGCTTCACAACTGGTGAGAACACATTTGTAAAGTTAACACCTGAAATCTAACTATAACCGTTTTCCACCAATCTAGCATTGCATCTAGTATCTTCAATCCCTGATGTGCTTTCCTTTCTTTTGAACACCCATTTGCAGCGAACGACCTTTTTAACTTTTGGTAATTTCACCAACTTCCAGTGTTATTTTTGCTCAATGACTCAATCTCCTCTTGCATAGAAATCACCCATCTGCTAGAATCACTGCAACTGACTGCCTCTAAATATGTAGAGGCTTTTCAGTGGAATCAATGTCTTCACCCACACTCAATGCATAGGCTACCAAATCTTCTTTCCCATATTCTGTTGAGGTCTAATCTATCTACGAGGTCTATCCTTAGCTATTGAATACTGTGGTGCTTGTGGTGTAGGCAAAGTAGGTAATATATTACTATCCGTCAACCTCGAAATTGACTGATCTGTAGTAGACTGTTTTACAACCTTTGATTGTTCCTCTGAACCAATTTTCAACTCCACCTGAGTTGAATGATTCTACTCCTTAGTTTTATCAGAATCCCCAAGAGGTGAACCATGAACCATAGCAAGTTTATCAAATACTACATCCCTACTAACAACCACATTTCTTGTCTCAGGATACCACAGTTTATACCCTTTCACACCTGATTTATACCCAAGAAAGATGTACTCTCTAGGCCTAGGCTCCAACTTCCCATTATCCACATGGGCATAAGCAAGACACCAAAAAATCTTCAAATCGGAATAACAAGAAGGTTTACCAAACCATACCTCTTCTGGTGTCTTTTTATCAAGACAACTGAGGGAGAGCGATTAATCAGAAAACAAGCTGTAGTAGTAGTTTTAGCCCAAAAAGTCTTAGGCAACCCAGAATCTGAAAGCATACAACGAACATTTTCCATCAAAGTTATATTCATCTGTTCTAGGACACCATTTTGTTGAGGAGTTCCAGGCATTATCAAGTGTCTCAAGATGCCTTCAGCCCCGCAGAAGCTATTGAATTCATTTGAGCAAAACTCCAACCCATTATCTGTACGTAGACGTTTCACCTGCTTTTTAGTCTGCTTTTCTACCAATGTTTTCCACTCCATGAAGGCCCAAAACATTGCTTCAAAAAGAATACCCAAACTTTCCTAAAAAAATCATCAACCACTGTCAACTAGTAATAATGGCCTCCTTTTGATGGTACCCTGATCGGTCCCCAAAGATCTGAATGGATATATTTAAGTGTTCCATTCATGTTGTATCTTCCTTTTGTGAATCTGACTCTATTCTAATTCCCAAAGACACAATGCTCACAAAAATTTATTTTGTTGGTCTTCTGTCCATCAAGAAAACCCCTTCTACTTAGTTCTGCCATGCCATTCTCATACATATGTCCGAACCACATATGCTAAAGTTTTGTAATTTCATCATCTATCAAAGAAGAAGTAGAAACTGCTGCATCCCCAATTACTGTGGAACCATGCAAAATGTTCAACTGTGTAGAGCTTTTATATCCCTTCATGACAATAAGAGCACCACAACTCACCTTTAAAACTCAACAATCACTAATGTATCTATAACCCTTTGAGTCAAGTGCACTCAAAGATATGAGATTCCGCTTCAATTTTGAAACATGCCTTACATCTGTAAGTGTTCTAATAGCCATATCGAGCATTCTAATTTTGACTGTACCAACTCCAAAAATTTTGTAAGGCGCGTTGTTTCTCATAATAATTACACCCCTCGAAACTCCTTCATAAGTTGAAAACCAGTCTCAACACATATGAAAAGTGCAAGCCGAGTCAAGAACACATTATTCATATTGTTTGAAATCCATGTCAGAAATCACAAGAAGTTCTCTTTCACTTTGCTCATCTTCTACAACATCAGTCTTCGCTATATTAATATGTTGCTTCCATTTCTCAGTAGCACCAGCAGCTTTATTTCTATTCTTCAAGGCTTATCAATCAGTTCTAATATGACCATTTTTCTTACAATAGTGACATGTCTAGATTTCAATCTACACCTCATATTTTTGTCAAGATTCCTATATTAATTTCTCCTACGTACAAGCAAGCTTTCAGCATTATTCCCAGGTCTTTCAACAAGATGCATCATCTCCTCCTTAGATAATAGAGCATCAGAGACCTCTTCTACGGTGAGAGTATCCCGACTATAGAGAATAGTATCTCTAAAAGTCACACATGATGGCAGTACACAACAACATCAACGCCAAGTCCTCCTTGTTATACTTAACTTCCAATGTCTCCAAATCGGCTACGATTTCTTTGAACATAGTTAAGTGATAATCCAATGACGCACATTCAGATATCTGGTGAGAATACAAGCGCTGTTTCAAGTATAGCTTGTTGGTCAAGCTCTTTATCATCCAAAGTTGCTCAAACTTCAACCACAACGCAGCGACACTTCTTTTCTTTAGAGCATCATGAAGAATTTGATTTGAAAGATGTAAATGAATTTGAGATTGGGCTTTTCTTTTTCGATCCCTACGCTGCTTTTTATCCCGCGTCCAGGTAAAAAGCATCTTATCAAAGTCAGGCAAGGCTTCCTTCAAATCCATTTGCGCTAGAACCGCTTACATCTTCGCTTGCCTAAGGTAAATCTGGTGTTTCTATACAACAACGGGATATCATACTTCATTGTCGCCATGCAAAACAATCAACATCACTCTGATACTATTTGTTATGAAACAAATAAGATATTAGAATTGCTCTGATACCACTTGTTATGAATTTGGATCGCAAGATAATGACGATAATGAAATAAACAAGAAGAAAATAAACACCAAGATTTACGTGAAAACCCAATAGGGAAAAAACAATGGGCAGATGAGGAAAAATCCACTATAATCAATAGCAATTGTGTTTACAAGATCCCAATGCACTCAATTAAAATTTAAAGCTCTCAAGATGTTGTTTGAATCTTCTCCGTTGTGTTGTTCTATACAAGTCATGCCATATATATATATAACCTTAGAGAACAAGTTGTAGACGAACAGTAGTCCAAAATCTCGTAAAAAATAAAAACGGGTCTGGACCGGATAAGCCTGTCACTCAGGTGATAGGCGGACGACAGCCCCATCGCTCGAGCGACAGGTCAGTGCCAAGCAAGTGACAAAGTCTCGGGTTGTTTTCTATCTAGCTTGCTCAAGCATTCAGCTAGTGTCAGGTTAGCAAAAATGCTGTGACTTTTTCCTCTGATCCATAGCTTTGATCTCTTCAGGACCACTCTAATTTAGACTCCAATACCCACTAGAATTTGGGTCATCCCACAACGAGTTGCCTGAATTTTGGGTTATTTTGAAGACGGTTGAAGTGATACAAGTATGAAAAAGGTTTTTAGAAAATCAAATACATCTCAAAACACACCATTACCAGATTGGGGATTGTGGGTTTTGAGCCCTTACCAGATTTTACAAGATTATTGGTAGGATTATTATTATTATCTTTTGATTGGTTACTTGGTGAAATTGCCATCACCCGTGTTGAGAGAAGCAAAATAGTATTGGCAATAAGAGCATCACCATACTGTCTAAAAATATGGCTCTCTTAATGAATAAATGCAGAGGTTATCATGTAAGTTGAAAACCAAGTAAGCCTCCTGCTATCATCATATATGGGCAATAAAAAGCAGAATCGGTGCTTGGAAATATATTAATTTGAAGCCACCAATTGTACATGGGTTTTCTCTTATTTTTCTTCAACTGTCTGCTTCCATTAATATCCCAAAAATGAGCCTGCAGCTGCCATTTTCGACATATGAAGATCAATTGTCAAAAATGGGTTTGAAGCTCCTAAATGGATAACATCAGATTTTATTATTTATTTTGTCAACTTTCCAGTGGAGTCCGAATTCTAAGCTTGGAATAATTGTCAAATGTAGTTGCTAATTTTTGGTCAAATGCACCAATGAATCATACTTTTAGCACAACGAAAAATGTAGAATAAATGACTACATCTTGGACTTCAGAGGTAATATGATGATGCATAATTTACATGTCTCAAATCATATTTATTTTCCTATCTTTGCCTCTAACAATGCGACTAAGGATCAGTTAAGCATGTTTTCTATAAACAGCCCATAAGTGGTGTTATCTTGCCTTTCTTGTTCATTTGAATGGCTGCTTATCATATTATCGAATGTTAGAACAATGATTTCACATCCCAACTCAGGTTTTCTCCTGTTTGCAAGCTTCAAAGTTTCTACTAATGGATTCTTATTATTCGAGGCAAGCTTTAAGACTTCATGTGTCAAACTAACTTGTAAGACCTTGCATTATTGCAAGCAATCGTGATTTTCTTATTTATCGAAGATGGACCTTAGCTCGTGGATTTCTTATTTATCGAAGACGAGCTAATAAGTCCTCGTTCATTGAGGCTAGCTCATGGTTTCTTTATTATCAATGGCGAGCCTTCACTCGTGGTTTTCTTATTTATTGAAGGCGAGCCCCAACTCGTGGATTTCTTATTATCAGGTACAATATTTTACAATTCCTCATTCATTGAATAAAGGAAAAGATGGTATCTTAGAGTCCTTGTTCATTGAATAAAGGAATAGGTAGAATCTCGAAGCATTTGCCCTTAAATGAGCATCTTTTTTGTCCCATCCAGATGTGTGCACCCTTGCAAAATAGGAATTTCTTAGCCTCGTCACACGAGATGTTTATTCTTCGCTCTTCGAGATACCTCGCCATAGGAGATATTTATGCATCGCTCTCCGAGATGCCTCGTCACATGAGATATTTATTCATCACTTTTCGAGATGCCTCGCCATAGGAGATGTTTATTCCTTACTCTTTGAGATGCCTCGTCACACGAGATGTTTATTCTGTACTCTTCGAGATGTCTAACAATGTGAGAGGATATTGTCAAGCCCAGTTATAAGACATCATCCATTCGAGGCCAACTTATAAGATTTCGATAGTTCGAGAGCTATTCAAGGGATGTTTATTCCCAATTTCACCAAATGCTTATTTTTGCTTTGTGAGAAGTTTATTTCTCGCCTCTCACTATTGTCAAGTCTAGCTATAAGACTCCAATAGTTTGAGAGCTATTCGCGGGATGTTTATTCCTTATCTCGCTAGATGCTTTTTCCTGGTTTCGCAAGTTGCTTATTCCTTTATTTCACTATCATCAAGCATGGCTGTAACACTTCGTCTATCCAAAGCCATTTATAAATCTCTGATAGTTCGAGAGCTATTCACGAGATGTTTATTCCCAGCTTCACTAGACGAATTCCTCACTTTTTGAGATGCCTCACCAGCTAGAGATGCCTCACCAGCTAGAGATGCTTATTCCTCAATCTGTGAGATGCCTAGTCATACGAGATAGTTATTCCTCTAGCTCGTGACTCTTACTATCTTTGAGCATAGCTATGAGACCTCGCCCTTTCGAGGCCAGTTTATATGACTCCAATAGTTCGAGGGGAGCCACTAGCTCGATATTCATTCCTCACTTTACGAGATGTTGCATCACAGCTATTTATCTTCAAAGAACTTATATTATCTCTTGCATGGATGAACCATCTGCTATGCAGGAAGCACTTGCCATGTAAGAACCATCTACCATGCAAGGATACCATTTACCATTTCGTAAGGAAAGGGGGTTGGCCCACCTTAATACGTACGAAGATGATGTCTCCCACAACTTAACCATCCACCTAGGTGAAGCCCTTACCACGGATGCTCCAATCCCATGTAAAGATGTCAGCTTACCACAGCTACCTATATATTCAGAGTCTGCCTCTATACTGACATTAGCACAACTGTTTATATTTAGTTCAGAGTCGGCCTCTGCATTAGTATCAGTATAGCTGTTTATATTCAGTTCATAATCAGCCTCTACATCAATATTAGTACAGTTGTTTACATTTAGTATATCGCATCTGTTACTCACATCCAGAGCAACACCTATGCTTATATATTTAAAACATCACATCTGCATCAGCTTATCACATCTTCTTATATCCAGAAAATTGCCTCTGCTACTTATATTCAGACCATCATCTTTGCATCAGCTTATCACAGCTGCTTACATTCAGAGCATCGCATTTGCTACTTACATTCAGAGCATTGCCTCTGTTTCAGCTTATCACAGCTGTTTATATATTCAGAGCATCGTCCCTACATCAACTTATCACAGTTGTCTACATCTAGCGCATCATCTATGTTGCTTATATATTTAGAGCATCGTCGCTGCATCAACTTATCACATTCAGATCCAAATTTAATATAATATTTCTCTCCAATTAGTTTAAGGCCAAAGTTTGATTATTAACTCCTTTTGTGCCACTATCATTAATTATAATTGTATCAATGTTTTATATCTTTCAAAATGTGCATCTTTTGAATTTTTGAAGTATGGAATTTGATCCCAAAACTACTGATTTTATTCAATTTCATCTTTCTTGATCAATATTCGCTTCAATTCCGAGTTTTCTCCTAACATAATGAAAAAAAAAATAATTAAGTATAAATTTCATAATAATACTAATAAAAGCCACCTTTGGTGGCTTAGATAATTGTAAATTTTACACTTATCATGTAACATAGTATATTCATTCCACATGTTACATGTGTGAGTAATATCAAGTCTCGTAGAACATTATATGTTTAGCATCGACAGATACTATTGTCATGCTTTGTGTAAAGAGAAGTGATATGAAATAGGAAACAAGAATTGTTTGATGATGATGTGGTAAGGCCATTGAGTGTCACATATAAAGTATATAAATACATACGCCATTTAACATAAGATGAACCCACATCAGAGAATTGTAATAAGCGGTTAAGTCGTGCATACATGTATAATTTAATTTAATCTGAAAGTGAATTGTCGGAGTATGACCCAAATTCCTATTAGGATTAGGATTAGGATTAGGATTGTGTTGGTAAATTGATAAAAGGAACAAGAGTCTTCTTGGTTTGGAAGCTGAATGAAAAAAGGGATCGAAATTTATCAAGAATTGAAAGTTTGATTGGTAAAAGGACTTTGAATAATTGAAAACTTGGTTTAGGAGTTTTGAATAGCAAACTAGAGCCCAAGCACTAGGTTCAGGGTGCTTAGGCGCTCATAACGGAAGAAACTGTGGAAATTTACTTGTGACATCTTACTATTTATGTAGAGGGATGATTGCAGTATTTTTTGCAATATCGAATTTTTTAGCATCAAATGTAGTAAATAACTAATCAACCAAACTCTCATATCCAACTGGAAGTTGAATTTAGCGATTTGTACGAATATAATGTGACCTGTAGTATGTTGTATATGGAGATTGTAAATATGTAAATACTATAGATTTAATTATTAATCATGTTCTAATTTAATTCTTTTTCTTTATAAATATTAAATATTTAAATATAAACAGAAACACATACTATATTTAAACATAAATTATACATTTGTGGAACTGTTACGAATGAGAACCTAACTAGTACAAAATTGACGAGTATGTCTTGTTGCACCGCACCTTCCATATTTACATGGTCAAGAAAACTCTTAGATGTATGTCATTCTAGTCATACGCTTACGTCCAAGAGTGCACAATCCAACTTCGAATGGTAAAAAAATATTAAGTGGAAAATTTGGCCAGAAACTTTCTATTCGACTTCATTTGGCAAGAAAATATAGTTTCGGCATATACTCCTCTCTAAAAACCAGCTGTGTAATATAAGTGCATAATGAGTATGGTAGAAAGACTTTACACATAGCAACTATGACTAGATGCTCACATGAAAAACTCTTCAATTGAAACTTTTTACACATTCGGGTGTTATCATTCAAGTTCACGATATATCCTATGTTGGGCCCACTTTTCACGGAAATGCGAAACTGATCCAGTGGTTCTACATATACGTTTTCGCCATCTTGAGAGTCTTAGAGAGTTTGTCTTCCATTACTGAGGTTAGCTAGCTTGTAAACATATATAATTCCTCATGTTTATTATGAAATCATTCTTGCAGTTTGCTATGAAGATGCTCGACCATTGCGAGAACTGATAACTCTTGATTCTTCTTGAATAATGAATTGAGCAACTTTACATTATTTGATGCCATCATAGTATATCAAATTCCTATAAAATGTGACAATGCCCAATGTTCAATCGATAGTTTTATTGTTAAATGCCCCCATGCATCATGTAATTTACTATCTATTTCACCCATATACTTATTAATCTCTTCAAAACTGTATGCCTTTATAGCTTTTTTAAACGACAACACAATCCCGGTATCCTGATACTTCATTTTTGAGTTGCCTTGTATGTGGTATATGCAGTAACCATGATAGCATTCTCCTGGTCAGTTACAAAGGTAAGGTTCTCGACGTCCATAATTAGTTGCCTCAACTTTGTGAAGAAACAATGCATTGCTAGATCATTCCTGTTATTGACTATGTCGAATACAAGAGAATAAATATGAATGTTTGCATCTTGATTTGTAGCAATAATCAACTTACCTTCGTATCTAGATTTCAAGAATGTACCATTGACTAGAATTAGGGGTTACATTGAATTAAGAAACCCTCGAATGCATTGTTCAAGAGCCATGAATAAATACTTGAAGAACGCCGAGCTATGATTAGTTATCCCCATATTATAACAATATTTGGCCAATTTAGCATAACTCTTCTCGATTTAACCCATTAAATCCTACATCGTGCATTTTTTAGCCTTTCAAGCCTTTGATAGCTCATGAGCGCCTCGAATTCTCAACGGACATCGTTAGTGATGTCACTAGGTCTATAAGTTGCCAATGGATCTTAAAACTTGTGCATCATACGTCTGCCAATAAAACATGATCTCAATTGTTTATGATCATTGCGACGAATACCCACTTGATTAGTATGTTCTCAAGCATACTTGTAAACTACAAAAAATCAATTTTGTTAAACTTTGTTACTCGCAAATGCCAATTGCAATATTTGCTACACAAATAATTGTCTAGGTAATTCTTCACTTTGAACTTGAAGTTGTGTTTCAATACAAGATCTCTCTTGGTGTTAACCAGTTGATCGACCTGCAAATCTTCATCATCGGGAACAGGGAGATCGTGGTATCTGTAATAACTAGATCATCCTCCTAGCTAGTAGGACTGTTGTCTTCAATCTTGATGCCAGCGTTCCTAGCCTTGAATAATTGGATACAATCGATTCTGGGCATCTTCCTAGCATTGTCGGAGAATCTTATTCTAAAAATGTCAATGAAAAAGCAAATTTCGCGAGTGAGATTCATGCTGTCATCTTCAATACCTCCACTATTTTTTTTCCTCTTTGAGTAACTTTAATGAGAAAGATTATCCCTGAAAGTGAACATGAAGCATATGATGAAGTAGATCATAATGTGGATGATTTTTGGATTTTTATCCAAACAATTCAAGGTAGACCCCATAAAATTTCTAAAAATGATTGAAGTCCAACTATTACATATTATAATAAAAAATCTATTGATGATCGTCAAAAGCTAATGGTTACATTCATTTAGAAGTGAAAAATACTGATGATACTCATTGTATCCATAATATGTTTGAATACTCTCCAACAATCGTGTACGTGAGTCATACACTTCACTTTGTATCATACTCATCTCCTAAGTATAATTACCAAGTACAATTATTTCATATGACCATAAGTTACAAATAGTAACCCAGCGTACTTCAAACTGATCAAGATGAATGGTCCAACCCTTAATAATTATTGTTAAATATTTGTGGTCCATTTCCTATAAAATTTGTGGATAGAAAAATGTGAATAATAATTTAGTGAGTGAAGAGCATTTTCATGTTATATAGTTTTGCCATGAAATTTATTTTATTACGCCATTTCTATTAGTACAACATGAACCATAATTCTTCGTTTTCGGGCATAACATCATAATTATTCATTATTCATGAACTTCTTTCATTGATCTGATCACTTCAATAACTTGAAATATAAGAATTATACATGATCGTGGTCGTGGTCATGATTATCACTTGCATGCCTATAGCTCATTATTCTTTCACTGTGAAACATTTACTAAAAAGAAAGGTGTATTGATGATTAACTTGATATATATATAACATGAGTATAATTTTTCAGTAGAATTTAGTAAGAAATTCATAGAAAAATATTAAGATAGAGATTCATGAAAAAAAAAATCAAGATGAATACTTTTAGTGGGAAAATATTTTTGTTAAGTTCGTTCATAAAACTTAACTCCACTCATCTGATCTTTGTGTGATTAATAACTGTAAATGTGAAAAAAAAACCGTAACTTAGATATGACCATAAAAATAAATAGAAAAAGAAAAATGGATGCACACGTGGTACGTATAAGGTACACATCTTGTACGTACTTGGTGGGCATATGGGTACTTGTTATGCACTTGATGCATACCATATACAATATTTTATAATTATATATATTATTTGTTCTATACCTCAAATTATCTGTGATGCGGGACATTTGAAAATGTGTGAAAGGAAAATGTACCTATATATATAAGTGTACGACTAATAGTAATTTAATGATGACTATGATTGCTACAGATATGTTCAGGTATGGCAAATCTGAGATGAGTAAATGGTGAAGAGGCTAAATATAGGCTCAATTTAAATAAAATCGTATTTGAAAGATGAAGTACTTCCTGAGGATAAAAAGGCTGCACACAAATTGCGAATTAGAGTTATTAGGTATACTCTGCAAGATGACATCATATTCAAATGGGGGGTACACACTCCCTCTCCTTAGTCTTCGCACGTGATGAAAGAAATCCATGAAGGTATATGTGGTAATCACACTAGAAGACACTCAGAGTAAAAAGCCTTAAAGTAGGGATATTATTGACCTAATATGAGAAAAAATACAGTGAACTTTTCCGGGAGATGTGATAAGTGTCAAACGTTCGCACCAATTCCTCGACAACCATGCAAGAGCTGGTAACCAACAATAGCCTTTGGCTCTTTGCCAAGTGGGAAATTGACTTTGTAGGACCACTGTCTAAGAAAATATCCAATATGAGATTTATGATAGTGGATGTAGATTATTTTACCAAGTCGGTAGAAGCCAAGTCCTTTGTGAAATTACCGAGGTTAACACTTGCAAGTTCATATGGAAAAAAATTATATGTCGATTCGGAGTAACCAACTCCATAATTTCAGATAATGGAAGATCCAATATGAGATTTATGATAGTGGATGTGGATTATTTTACCAAGTGAATAAAAGTCAAGCCCCTTGTGAAATTACCGAGGTTAACACTTACAAGTTCATATGAAAAAATATTATATGCCGATTCAGAGTAACCAACTCCATAATTTCAAATAACGGGACACAATTTTAGGGAAGAAGCTAAAATCAATATGTGATAAGTTGGGTATTTGCAGACATTTCTCCGCTCCATATTATCATCAAGTCAATGAGTAAATAGAAGTTGTCAATACAACACTAACAAACAACCTAACAAGAAAGCTTGATTTGGCGAAGGGATTATAGGCCGGCGAATTATCAATTATCCTATGGGATTTTAGTGTTGAAGAAGATGAAAAATTAACGAGTCGGTAGTTTGTGTTGGAGAAACCGAAGAAAGAAATATACATTAGTTTGAAATTTTGAGTTTGTTTGGGAGCGATTAAAATTCAATTAAAATTAAAAATATAGACATTATTGGGTCTCACTCGTCTAATAAAAGTCAACAATAACGATTAATTTTTCAATTTTAATCCGATTTTAATCTCTACTAAACATACTCTTTAATTGAGAAGTTTTTTTATTTAATAATTGAAAGGATATAAATATCTTTTTATATTACCATAATTTAATAATTCATATGCTTTAAGTAAGGTATTTCTATCTTTTGCTTTTAAAGATGCAATTTTGCAAATTGGGCTTTACTAATATATAATATGCATTTTGATTATAACACATAATTCTCATTCTGCGTTTCTTCTCCGCCATGACTTCTGCAAGCGTAAGAAATACTCTAGGTGACCTCAGCAAAGATTCCTTCGTAAAGTATCTAGGCTGGCTATTAATAAAGGGCACATTGACAAGTGAATAAATCGCGACTTTTAACCCAATCAGTTAGACGATATCTAGTAAGAAATCGTCATCCGTCATTTTCGCAAAAGGACCAAATTACCCCAAAATTTGGAGGAAATTTATAAATACCTCTCTCATTTGATGAAGGCATACAATTCAAATATCTCTCTTCCAAATAGTTATTTTACTTTTTGCTCAAGTTTGAGCATTTAAACTAATGAGTTTAGGAAGTGAAAATTGTAATTAGGTAAATAGGATTTGTTGATCCAATTTGTATCATCAAACATCTAATGAATATTAAGCACCCATTTGGCCCTCATGATTCCAAATTATAATGAGAGAAATAATAATTTTCGGAGAAAGTGTGGATAAAAAAAAAGGTTTTTGGATTTATGTGTAATATTATTTTATTGAAGAATATGTGGTTGATAAAAAGA
>CAIGRT010218580.1:0-17256 GCA_903798405.1 Fraxinus platypoda | reverse complement strand
TGCGGTTAAAAAGTATGGAAAAGTTTTGAATTTATATAGAAAATATTTCATTGTATAAATATATGGTTGAAAATGAATATGAGAATTAAAGAGTTGAAATAATAGTTGTCAATTTCAAAATTCAACTTGTTAAAAGATCTAAATGATTTATTTGTATTTTAATTCGAATATGTCCATATTTTATGAAAATCTAATTTAATTATATTCAATGTTTAAAAAATTGGACGACACTAGTTCGATCAACTAAAAAATTATTTTTCATCTTTATTCGCTATACAATTTATTCTTTTAAATGTTGACTTGTTTGAAAACATCAATTTTGAACTCTGTGTGCTCGTTTTGAGTCTTAACTAGATCGAATTACTCGTTTGAATTTAATAGACTATGATATTATATTAAGATTTAAATTTTATTTTAAAAGATCAACTTTAATAAATAGAGTATCTCAAATTCTTACATATTGATTAATATTTGCATCTTTTTTTGAGTGTGATTTATCCCTTAACAGTTATGAGACAAAAAAAAAACTATATTATTAATACTCATAACAAAATCTTATTAGATAATCTATCAAACTAAGAACTAAGAATGCATAAGTGACTATCTTTACGAATAGTGTAACAACTTTGGTGTTGTCTCCATCATGAATTTGGCGAACTTGAATTCTCCGTGTCGACATGGAATACCAACAATAAGATGGTAAGATTCAGAGACACGACTTTATCTACTTTGATAATAGTGACACAAGTCTTACTGTACTCGAGGTTGTTAAACCAAATATTTGGTATTGGTCACTTCTCATGCCCTAATTAATGGTTGCTACCTTGGGTATGTGAACCCTCAAGCCCAGGGACGGATCTAGGACCGGACTACAGGCCGGGCTAATATGTAAAAAAAAAATTACACATGAATTTTTTTTTTCTACCTAAAAATGTTTTTTTTGGGGGGGGGGGGGCCCGCCCCCCCCCCCAAAAAAAAATTTTTTAGTTAGAAAAAAAAAATTATGTAAAAAAAAAAAAAAATCATGTGTAATTTAATTTTTTTTTACGTATTAGCCCGGCCTGTAATCCGGTTCTGGATCCGTCCCTGACTTGCTATGCACCCAAAATGTGACTTCAACGTCCCCAACGGCACTGGAGGGTGATGGGCTCCTTGTTCAGCTGGTTTCGATAATTGAGGTTGAATGGCTTAAGCATTATTGCTCAACAGTGTTGGACTAGAATTATTTAACCCTTAATGTCGTGCATGCATGATCACCATCTCATTCTTTTCCCACTTGAGAAAAAGACGTGTTTTTATATGAAATTTCTGAACTACTTCCTTCTCGTGTAAAAGTTTGCAAAAATAAGTTCCTTCCACAAGTTTGTTATTTTCTTAAATATATAACCCATTTCTGGTACTAACTGAATTATATAGACTAGTAGTATTTCTTGCCTGCGTTTATTTTTTGCAAATTCGTCTGGTCTGAACTTATCCTATAATAGGTCAAATTCCTCTACATGTTGCTGTTGTTGTTGGTTGACATTTGGAATGCCAGAAAGGTATCTAACTACCCTTATTCTAATTTTTACTGTGTTTTTAATTCTGTTCAGCCCCCTTTTTGGTGGAAAATTTAACAAGCAAACTTAATACAAGAATGGCTTTAACAAGAATGGCATTATGCAACTAAAAGTGTCATAGTACAAAAACCTCTCAAACATAAAATCTCTTCAACTCATATATAGCTGAACCAAATTCCAAATTAAATAACAATTGGCAAAACACATTCTCATCCAGCATCCGAAGTTCGGCTTTTTAATTGGAATATTTGCTGCTTAATTTTTGAAGTTCAAAAGTTAAAGTTCCTGTTTGAATAGATATATTGCCAAGTAGTCTGCTGATTCCATTCACAAATTAAATCACTATTTACGATGCTTGGTTACATGCATTTGAAAGCATAGTACACGATTAGTCTGAGAGTTATAATAGGAACCTAAAAATTTAACTGCCGAAGAGTTTCATGAGAGACACTCTGAGGTGTTTTCCAGTTCTAATAAGAACAATTTTTTTGCTAGCTCCATTTTTATGCTTCTATCATAATAACTGATCAAGATGCCAATATATTTTCCATTCAATTCACAGTACAAGAAGGTGCTTTAGTTTGGACCAACTTACATCACATTCACAGATGTTATGCTATTGGGACGATAAAATTGACGACTATATATTGATATGAAAAATATAATAATAGTACAATGAAGACTTATGCTTGACTTAATTATATGTTAGTGAAAAGCTAGTTGACTCATTATGATTGGTTGCAATTGAGTGTGTGTATATGGTATGATTGTGCATGTTGATTTGCTGTCGGGTTAGTTGAATTTGCAGTTTTTTTTGTGTTATTTGCTTATAACATTGTACTCTAATGAGTTCTAACTTCAAATGTGATGTTTTGTTTTATAATTATGCAGCCAGGTTCCTCCAGAACAAAACATCTTGAACCCTTTGATGAGTATGACATCTCTATAAGGGTTTAAATATCTCAGATATTGACTTGGGTTTTAATGACTGTGAAGACCTGTATGGTGAATTTCTTGATGACTCACACAACAGTTTTTTGAGAACGGTGGAACTGATAGCTTGTTTGAGATTGGCTCTATGCACGGTTCTTAAATCAATACTTGGTGTGCATATGCCATCAAGGTTTGCCCAGTAACTTGTTCTATTACAATATGGCACAATTTGTTATTTTTGTTTCTTTTCTCACAGCTTCACTTTTAATTTTTGATTCTCTCTCTTTGATTGCGAAAATTCTAATATTTTCTATAAAAACCACCTTGTTCTCATAATTATGTTCTCCTCCACTTGAACTATGTTACTAAATTATTTTTTGTTGAGAATATTTTTCTCTTTTTCCTTTTTTCATAAATTAATATTGACTTTGTTTTCTGGTGAGAGCATAATTAGAATTTTCCTCCGTGCCAGTCATGGTCCACTGTAGAATGAAGAAATCTAATTTAGTTGTGAATAATGTAGGGAATTTATGTCCTGGTCCCTTGCTTAACATGTTGCTAGCGAAATTGTTATTTGATATGGATATAGCACTTCATCCTGATTTTTCTGGTTCTTCAATATGAACTTCCTAACTGGCCTCTCTTCCTCTTTATGGGCAATATGCTGGACTGTTTTCAAAATACATTGGTTCACAAGCACATAAATCTCTTGGCATTGCAAAAGTTTGCTTATTAACATTGATTCTTCAAGTCATAACTTTTCATCAAGACACACCGAGAATGTGGATTTGACGTTGATAACATTTTTTCTTTGCTATGTTAGGAACTGGACTAGATGTTTGTCACTTGGTATTTATTTTAAAAAGGTACTTCAGGATCAATTTCTTTTTTCTTTATTTTTGGTTCCAAGACTCCTATCCTCATAGACTAAAGTAAAGCAGATGGCATTCAGCAATCTGGTATCTATTGACCCTGTTACAATCTGTAAAACTGGTCCAAATACTTACTTGCCAAGAAAAGCGTTATCTACACCTTCACTTTCCTTTTCTGGCCTAACTGGTGAGAGTATCACGGTAGATCACCAAGAGTGTGGGATGTCTTCTATGCTTATAATGGGTGAACCTCCACGGCATTTCCCCTGCCCTGAATGTCAGGTGACATCACCAGCAGGGATTGTGCAGTCTTACGGTATAGGGAGAAAAAGAAATCACTCAAGTAATATACAGGATAGTTTTAATGTTCTTTCTTTGTTGCACGGGAAGAAAACATACATTAAAAATTTGTCTCTAAACATATATAATTTGTTAACTAGAGCTGTTTTCTAATTGAATTTTGGAAGTATATTTTTCTTTGTGGATATTACAATGCAACACCAACTCTCCTATGGCCTTTGTCACTCATTGAGTTGATGTAAGACTTGTCGACCTTTTTTAATGTCACTAAAAGTATTACAATTGTCTACTTCCCAACAGGTTTGATAAAAGAATAAGATATACTTCACTCAAGGTGATGGTTGACGTCAGGAAGCCTGTGAAAGGGAGTTTTGTGAAGGCTGGTAATCCCTATGATTATGACCCATTGTGCCAGACAAGAAGCGACTGTACAGTTTACAGGCTGGACTAGTAAAGACATATTGTACTGTAAAACCTTGAAATATAGAAAAAGGAGGCTGAAGTAGTTGCAGAGATGTTTGTTGGAAATGGACTGAAGCACATGAATAATGAAATTTCGAAGGTTCTGACTACCTGCTTTTGCTCGAGAAGGGAAACGATTACTCTTTGTAATTTCCTGTGTATATGAAACTAGCATCCTCGTCTCTGGCCACGACCTGAAGTAACAAGCCATTTAATGATAATGCTGTGTTTTCTGTAGAAATTCAGAAGAATATGAGGAAACATGTTCTGTTTATCCTTGCATAGGATTCAATGATTTACTAGCAGCAAGTTATGCATACATCTAATTGTCATTGTAGTATAATATTAAGTGAATGGTTATATAGTCAAAAGTAAAATCTGTACTAAGTTGTCACCAGATTATTCTTTTGTATTTTTTTAATTTTTTTTTTGTCTGTTGTACCAGTCTCTTTGGGGGAAGAATAATTTAAATTTCATTCTTACAAGAAGTCATTACTTGGAAACTTCTATTTTTGTTCAGATGTATCTGTTGGAGGAAATTTTTGAATGCAACTTGATTACTTGTAAGTTGAACAGGGATTTTTTTATTTTTTTTTAAAAATTCTCTGGTGCACAAGAGCAATTGGTGAAAGTAAGTTGATTGCTGAATGGTTGCAGTTACAAGTAAAATTGCCAGAAATTCTTAAGAACTTTGTACGAATCATGCTGGTAACATGTTTTCTCTCGATATCTTACTTTACTGGGCAGAGGATATATGCACAAATTCACGCCCATAAAAAAATCCAAGGAAGTTACAGTGTAATATACTGAATCTTACGGACTATCTCTCTCTTCCTTTGCTATAAGTCTGCTCCGATACTCTTCTCACTTGAGCTTTCTCGTGGTGACTCAGCTGGCTTCCTAGAATTTCTTCTTCTATAATGTCCTTTCCCTTGACCATTTCTGTTCCTGTACCTCTTCTTTTGAAGCTTGGTTCAGGTTTTAGTTGCAGCTTTCCATCAGATCTCTGATGAAGTCCACTGGTGCTAGGTGTTGAACTTCTGTTTACCTTTGCTTTACTGGGCTTCTCATCTGAACTCAGGGTTAATTTGCTTACGTCTTCTCTGATCTCTGATGTTTGTTGTCTTCCTCGGAATTTCTCAAGAGATGGAAGTTGTCTACTTGTTGCCCTGTTGGATTTCTCTTGTTCAAAGAAGAGAACTTGCACCACCGTTCTCAATGGCAGGCGCTCGTTCTTCACAGCATGGGCACATACCTCCGGTGACAATTTCTGGCAATCTAGAACGTGGCAGAGCTGCTTTCTGTCCGCTTTAGTAAGATCTGGATGCTCCTAGCATCCAGTAAATAAATGCAAATGAGAAGAAATGAACATTGTACTATTGTTATGAAAATTCTGAAGACATGGAAAACATATCAAGTAATTACTCAGAAACGTTAAATTTGATGTTGAGTTAGCAATACTGATAATCAACAGCCAGTAGATCTCAAAGAATAGAGTTATGGTGAATAAAATTCTGGATCATGTTTATTTATTTATTTCTCTGTCACTCAACTATAATACCCTACCTTGAGATAAATGTTAATTGCCTTGTATAGATCATCATGTACAGGCCTTGCAATACTTGGCAAAGCTTCAGCAAGAGATGCCACTTTCTGAACTGGCATGCAGGCATCCTTTGCCACCACTTGCAGATAAGAATCAATGAGCTTTCCAGCTTTTCTAATTAATCTTATTGACTGGTTTTCATCAGTAGGAGTTTGTCTTTTCCAGTGCCTCAAGAAACTCTCCAATACTGTCTTAACCAAATCAATGTCATAAGAAGTATTGTGATCATTAGACGATTGAGCAGGAAGCAGCAGGTCATTCAATGTTGCCTCCTCAAATTGCATGCCTGATCGTCTTGTGAGTTCTGCCTTTGTCACAGGAGATGCCCCAAGAAAGTTCGCGAGGCCAAGGAGTCTTATCATGAATCGAATTGAGACAGATCCTTTATCCGCTGGAATCAGGCTCACGATGGTCTCTAGAATTTTCTCTTTTCTGTCTAAACAATTTTCTGCTTGAGAAGTTGAGCTCTCTCTAGGCCTACTTTTTGTGATGTCTGGTAGCCAACGACACGTATACACATGCAGAGCTTCTCCAATAAGCTGCGGTGGCAGCACATTTGTAGACCTAATTGCAGTAACTATACATCTGAATATGTCTATGTCAAGGAAAGATATGTCCTCTGTCCACCAATCCTTTGGAACCGATTGATGGTGCCTTTTTTCATACCCCGGTCTAGTGTAGGTATAAGACCATGTAACCTGCAAGTGGTCTTTCTCCGCATTAAACTTAAATGGTTAAGTAAAACATGGATTTAATTATAGTATCTAGTATGTCTAACCTTCGGTGGAGGTGTCAGTATCTTTTCAACAATGGATTCAATGCACCTTCTGACTATCCCAAGTTCTTCTGACCACTCAAGCAATCTTCCAGTGTTCTGCAGTGTGACGATGGAGTCCTTCCAACCTTCTAGAATGCAAGATGAGAAGAAAACTTCCAATCTCGTGACAAAGTTCATCTTTTCAACTGCTTCAGTCATTTGAAGGAACTTGGAGGCACAAAAAGCTGGTACAAAATTATGTGCACTGAGATTTATCGTGATCCCATAGCAAAACTTTGCACACAGGTCAAAAGCCTCCTCTCCTCCAGGAAAATCTTGCAGCTCCAGGGTGATGTTGCTAGAATCTTCTTCTTCCGACTCTGAGCAAAGATGTTGTAGTAGGCCACTCTTTGGAAGAAGAGGATACTACAGCTCAGAACAGAAGGAGGAAAGATCTGAGTGATTTTGTCTAAAGATAGGGATATTCCTCAGTACTGCCTTAATGGAAAAGCAGCGACTATTTGACAAGAAAGGGAGAAGGTGTGTGCATATTAATTTCTTAAATGGAAATTTGTCTGCTAGAATGATTTAGTGCACTGGCAATTGTGCATTTTCCGAAATTTTAGTTTTGGTAGATGATAATTAACCTCAAATCATACCTTATGAAGAAGATAAATAATATTATTTACTCGAATGGCGAGGTCACTTGGTACATCAGATATCACTGTCCTGCAAATTTCAAAGTTGACATCAAGGTACAAGCAAATTGATCTTATAAAATAAATTTTAGTTAAATTAAGGCAGTACTTGTACCTAGTGGACTCCTCTGTGTAGAAGGTATCCGGCCTCGTTCCAAGTTTCATAAACTTCATTTTTGTGATAATTCTGTCCGCGTAGGTTAGATTTTTGCTCTACTTTTCATAGAACTGAGATGTACCTTTTCCTATTAATTTCAGAGAGAAATTAATTTGTGATCTATTGTTCATGAAGCTGCAGAAAAGAATTAGTAACTTAGCGTATAAAATATGAGAAGAAGAACAATATTCTAGTGTTATTGTTGTGTGAATTTCTTGCCTTAGGTTAGGATGTGAATGAAAGATTTGCAGAAGCTAAGAGTTGTACACACTAGTAAATAGAATGTGTTTAAAAAGGGGAATGAAAAGTGTTGCAGGGATTTCAATATGCAAAAGCTAAGTAGAAGACTGCTGCTCGCAGAAAGAAGAATTACAGCTACATGAAAATCATATTTGACGATTAATTAAATTGACATGAGGAAAAGAAAAGGGCTAATTAAAAGACTGTTAAAACGGATCAAGAAATAAAGAAAATCCAATCACAAGGCTACTTCATATACATACAACTATCCACTGTTTGATTGACATATAGGGAGGGGTTTTGTCCTTAGCTCATTGTAAGTTAGTATTGGACATATAGTCATGGAATAAAGATCCCTTCATATTCCCAGGTTCCTTTATATAGCTCTATATGACATTCAGATATGAAGGGAATTATCTCCTCCTAAAGGAATAGGGAAAGTAAAACTTTTCTGCTGTAATGCACTTTGAGTGATTGCTGTAAGACAATTAAGGAATGGATGATGATAAGTAGTATTGGACAAGACTTGACGATATGTGGACAAGATCATTTTTCCGCCTCCTTTTCTCCGTCAATACCGTCCATTGTGTAATCCAACCAAGCCAAACATGGTGTTAAGATGGAGAGATTTTGGATAGTATATTCTGGGGTGCCTTTCCTACCTTCATATATAGTACTGCTACAAGCGTGTAAATATATATTCTTGGCAGTTAAAGCCACCAAAAACCAATTGGGCACAAAGTACGTACTCCTTGGCATGCACTAACTTAAAAGGAAGAAGTTTATAAAGAAAAGGTAAGTTTAACACGCATCACTGAAAAGTTAAGCAATATAGGAAAGAAAAACAATCATTCGTATTACTAACTAGGAAAAAGGACATTCTTATGGGTTTTCTTTATGCACCACAAACACATTCTATGTGCACGTGTCATATGCTCGACGACTGAACATCTAAGATTTTAATTCAAGAAAGTTTCATATTAAACACCACCTTTAACTGCCTAGGTGCCTGGAATCTTGAATTAGTGACCCTTGCTTTGAGAGAGAGACTGATTGAAATCCTTAGGCTATTATATAGATGGTGCAAAATCATTGTTCTTTTTCTATTAGAAATAAAATCTTGAATTTAATTGCTATCCAGGAATAGGGAAAAGAATAAAAAAACAAAGGTAGCTAGCTTGGCTAGTTACTTTTTGGGGATCCCAACTCCATGGATATGAACAAATGGAAAAATTGGTGACAACTTATGAAAGCTCCATGTGCCACTACCCCTTATAATAGGTAATAGCAATATTTAAGCTATACTGACATATAACAATAATAACACACCCCAAAGTCTCTTCCTAGTACAGATATGTTCTTTAATCAGTGGGATCCATAACACCATTAAATATATGATAGAGGAATCAAAACTTACCCCCAAAAGCAGCTGATTGCTGTTAACTATCCCACCACAACTTCAAGTAACTACTATTTTATATTTGAGGAAATTAAGCCAATGGCCATGAATAAAATCAAGACTTCATCGCTTCCTGATCACGAATCATCCATGTCTGAACTTCATGGAATCGTTGAACTTGCGATTCGAATATATACACAACTACAGAAAAAAGAAGCACAGTTATCAATTGCACGTAGACAGACATGCGCAAAAAGAAAGGAATGAGAGAGAAGCAACATATGGGTAGAAATAAATAACCATACCTGCTGCATTGAGACATATGGAAAGATGACTAGTGTAAATATGCTCCTAGTCAAAATATAAAGTAATGCAAATCAAAAGAATCATGATGAACTACTTGAAAATTGGTAAAAGCAAATAATATTGTTATATATAACTGTACAAAAACACACACACTAGTTCTTTGTGCTCTGTATATGATTGGAACTCTTTCGTACATAGTAGCATGCAATGAAGCAAAGCAAGTGGGTGTGGGTCCTCCAACTGGCCCTACCATTATTTGAAAAAAGGGTTTGGTGGGACCAGATAGAAAGATCCCATACTAAACATTTCTCATCATTCATTATAGTTTCTCCCACTTAGTTTTATAGTCCTCTCCTTCCTTTTCTAAGGTTTGATGGTGGGTTTTGCTGACATTCATGTCGGCCACGTGTCTTGTCATATACCGTTTGATTTCATTTGCAGACATGAAATCTTGATTGGACTGGACTTGGTTGGTTGTCCCGGAGAACAAGCCTAGATCAGTACTTCCTACTTTGTCAACTTCTGCTCATCAACCGCAGATTCTTCTCTTGACTTTATAGTTTATTCTCTTTCCGTTCAAGTGCGATTATAGCAAAATTCATAGATTCATCATTCAGAATACATAACTTTGCAAATTATTTGTAAGACTCGTAACCATTATTAGGTGTCCAACGTAGCCTTTTTTGGAAGATAACAATATGCCTTCCAGCCCTTACACATAACACGCGAACACGTGCCCATTTGTGTTTTTGCTCCTCAAATTAATAAAGAAGTACTAGAATTTTCCACTCCATTTTCGTATATCACATTGGATATTCTTGGCTCAGTTACAAAGGCGGTAAATGAATTACCTAAGTTTCAAGAAAATGGCGACGTGAAGTCTCACAAAATCCCTTGGTTTGGAATTTTTTTCAAAGCGTATGTTAGATAGGTTCATGGAAGTTCTAGAACTTCCATAATACGAGTAATCACTTGAGTTACACAAATAAATTTAGACTAATACTAATAAATAATTGAACCATTAGATGCGCGAGAACGCGTAAAATACTATTGATGAATGAGTGCACTCGTATAGATTCTAAAATTTGTATGGAGCCCCTATCTGAATGGAAGTAGTCAATCTCCCACTTTACAAAATGGCTGAAAACAATTACTAATGTTTTAATTTATGGCTAGGGTAGGGTAGGGTAGTGTAGTTGATGCCACCACCTTTCCAATATCGATTCATTCGTTTGAAGGATTTGGGGACAAGAAGCCTCACTCTCTCATAAAAAAGATACCCATGTCTCATATCTCTCACACGGGAATATATTCTGCCGTTGCGAGAATCTGTTGGAATTTTTAGGGGTTAATTGATGATTTTAATGTGTAAATAGAAAAAATTTCAATAGCTGTAGTGTCGGCCCTGAGTATCGACGAGATAGGCGATCGTCTAAGACCTCATCTTGATTAGTGCCTCCAAAAAGTTTTTAGTATATGTAGGGATGTCAATAAGTCTTTTGTTTGTTTATTTCATTATTGTTATTATCTTACTATCAATTCATAACAAACTGGTATCAGAGCAAGATTGATCTTCCACATGGCAACGATGAAATATGATATTCCGTTTATTAGATTGAAACACGATATTTACTTTATGACAAGTGCAGATGAGAGCAGTTCTCATGCAGATGGATTTGGAGAAAGCCTTGTTTAGCATTGATAAGATGCCTTCAACCTGAACGCAGAATGAAAAGTAGCGTAGGGATCGAAAGTCCAATCTCAAATTCATCTACATCTATAAAATCAATTTGTTCAGGATGTTCTAAAGGAGAAAAGTTTCACTGCGTTGTGATTGAAGTTGGAGCAACTTTATATGACAGAGCTTAACTAGCAAGTTACACTTGAAACAATGCTCGTATTCTCATCGAATGTCCGAAAGTGCGTCATTGGATGATCACTTAACTATGTTCAAAGAAATTGTAGCTGATTTGAAGATATTGGAAGTTATGTATGATGAGGAGGACTTGGCGCTGATGTTATTATGTTCATTGCCACCAACATATGTGACTTTTAGAAATAATATTCTCTGTAGTCAGAATACTCTCACTGTCTTGTGATTTTTGATATGAGTTCCAAACTTTGTGAGGAATGCGTTCTTGACACGACGTGTACTTTTCATATGTGTCCCAACAGGGGATGATTTACAATATATGAAGGAGTTTCAAGATGTGCGGTGATTAGGAAAAACAACGCGCTTTGCAAAATTTTCGAAGTTGGTACAGTCGGAATCAGAATGTTCCATGGGGCTATTAGAACATTTATAGATGAAAGGCACGATCCAAAACTAAAGCGAAATCTTATTTATTTGAGTGCACTTGACTCAAAGGGTTATAGATACACTTGTGAAGGTGGAGTTTTGAAGGTGAACCGATGTGCTCTTGTTGTCATGAAGGGACATAAAAACTCTACACAATTGTACATTTTGCAGGGTTCCACAATTATAGGTGATGCAGCAGTTTCTACTTCTTCTTTGACAGATGAGGAAGTCACAAATTTTTTGGTATATGCGAGTTTTGCATATGAGTGAAAATAATATGACAGAGTTGAATAGGAATAGACTTCTTGATGGACAGAAGACCACTAAGATGAAATTTTGTGAGCATTGTGTCTTTAAAAAATAGATTCACTAAAGGAATACACAACATGAAAGGAATACCAAAGTATATTTATTCAGATCTTTGGGAACCAGTTTGGCACATTCTAAAGAAGGTGCTTATTACTCGCTAATAGTAATTGATGATTTCTCTAGGAAAGTTTAGGTTTTCTTCTTGAAACAGAAAAATGATGTGTTTGAGACTTTCAAGGAGTGGAAAACAATGATAGAAAAGTATACAAGAAAGCACATGAAATGTCTACGCATAGATAATGAGTTGGAGTTTTATTCAAATGAATTCAATAGTTGCTATAGGGTTGAAGGCTTCTTGAGACACTTGACAGTGTTTGGAACTCCTCAACAGAATGGTGTAGCATAACAAATGAATATAACCTTGATGGAAAATGTTAGCCGTATGCTTTCAAATTTTGAGATGTTTAAG
Source organism: Fraxinus platypoda (assembly GCA_903798405.1). Taxonomy (NCBI): domain Eukaryota; kingdom Viridiplantae; phylum Streptophyta; class Magnoliopsida; order Lamiales; family Oleaceae; genus Fraxinus; species Fraxinus platypoda. The sequence continues at coordinate 4,890 of CAIGRT010218580.1, read as the reverse complement.
ACTTTTGGGTTGAAGCTGCTACTACAACTTGTTTTTCTAATCAATTACTCACCCTGAGTTGCTATTGAGAAAAAGACGCCAGAAGTGGTATGGTCGGAAAAACCTTCTTGTTATTCTAATTTGAAATGTTTTTGGTATATTGCTTATGCTCATGTAAATAATGATAAGTTGGAGACTAAGTCTAGAAAATGCATTTTTCTTGGATATAAATCATGTGTGAATGGGTATAAATTGTGGTATCCTGAGACAGGAAATGTGGTGATTAGTAGAGATTTGTGTTTGATGAACTAGCTAAATTCTGGTAAAATTGAATCGTTCAACTCGGGTGGAGTTGAAATTGGTTCAAGAAAACAATCGGAGGCTACAAAACAGTCTACTTCAAATCAGTCTAGTTTAGAGCTGGCAGACAGTAACACTTTGCCTACACCACAGTATTTGATTGCTAAGGATAGACATCGTAAACTCGTTAAACCTCCACATAAGTATGGAGAGGTAGACTGGTAGCTTGTGCATTAAGTGTAGCTGACAGTATTGATTCCACTGAGGAGATTGCTGCATATGAAGAGGCAATCAATTGCTGTGATTCTAGCAGATGGTTGATTGCTATGCATAAGAAGTTGGAGTCAGTGAATAAAAACAGTACTTGGGACTTGGTAAAATTACCCAATGATACAAAGGTTGTTCGCTATAAGTGGGTGCTCAAGTGGAAAAAAGGTACATAAAAAGCTAAAGAGGCAAGGTATAAGGCAACATTCGTAACAAAGGGCTACAGTTAGATTCTAAGTGTTGACTTCACAGATTTGTTCTCATTAGTAGTAAAACATAGCTTAATTAGTGCTTTACTTGGGGTTGTATCTAAGAATGACTTAAAGTTTGAGCAAATGGATGTCAGACAGCATTCTTGTATGGAGAACTTGAGGAGAGCATATAAATGCAACAATCAGAGGATTTCACAGTTTTTGGAAAGGAAAACTATATGTGCAAGTTGAATAAGTCATTGTATAGACTGAAGCAGTCGTCGAGCTAGTGGTATAAAATGTTTGATTTATTCATGACTACTCATAATTTCATTAGAAACAGCTATGATAGTTGTATGCACTTCAAAAGGGGAGTTGGTGGATCAATTACATATTTGTTGTTATATATTGATGATATGCTCATAACATCCAAGGATAAAACAGAGGTCAGAAAAGTGAAAGCTTAACTTTGTGAGGAGTTTGAGATAAAAAAAACTTGGGAGCTGTAAGGAAGATTATTGGTATAGAAATCTTGAGGGATAGAAAAGCTGACAGATTATATTTGAGTCAAAAGGAATACATTGAGAAGGTGTTTTTAAGGTTCAATATGCTGAATGCTAAAGCTGTCAGTACTCCCTTGGCTGGTCACTTCATCAGCTGACTTGTGTCTTCAGTCAGATGAAGACATTGATTATATGTCTCGAATTCCTTATTCTAGTGTAGTGAGATCGCTTATGAATGCGGTGGTTTGCACTCATCAAGATTTGACACATGCAGTCTCTGCAGTTAGTAGATAGATGACAAATATTGGAAATGAACATTAGAAAGAAGTGAAGTGAATATTCAGATACTTGAGAGGCTCTACTAATGCTTGTTTACATTTTGGAATAAATTCAAATAGAGTAATTGGATATATGGATTCAGACTATGCATGTAATCTTGATAAGAGAAGATCACTTACAGGCTATATGTTTACCTTTGAAGATTGTGCTATCAGTTGAAAAGCTACTTTACATAATACAATAACTTTATTTACAACAGAGGTAGAGTACATTGCCATTACGGAAACACGTAGAAAGGTTAAGTGGTTAATGAGATTGATTGGTGAAATCAGTAAAGACTTGTAGATTTCTATAGTGTAATGTGATAGTCAGAATGCTATTTTTTCTGACTATGGATCAGGTGTTTCATGAAAGGACTAAGAACATTAATGTGATGTGCCACTTTGTGCGCGATATTATTGCTCGTGGTGATATTGTAGTGAACAAGGTTGACACTAAGGAAAATCCTACTGATATGTTGACAAAACCACTTCATGTTGCTAAGTTTGAGCATTGATTGAATTTAGTTGGTGTTTGTCATTGATTAGCCCAAATGGGCTTGTTTGTAAGAGGTGGAGTAGTGTTTACTTGGAAATGTATTTTGAAATTCCTTGTATTAGAATTTGGTGCAAGGTGAAGATTTGTTGTCATATGACCCAAATTTCTTTTAATTTGGCGTTTGATCGGATAAAGAAAGTCTAGGGAGTCTTGGTTTGATAGTCCCAATTGATAAGGATCAAATTTCATCAATGATTGGGAGTTTAATTTGGAAAAAGACTTTGAGATGGAGAAAAAGACTTTGGAAGAAAAGTGGCTGAAATTTGGCGCCATCATTTTGACGTCGGGTGCCCATAACGAAAATTGGAAACAAGGGCCTGACGTCGGGGCACCAAGCTGGGAGGGTCGAGGCGTTGGCTCCCTAATAAGTGAACAAGTACTAGGCGCCAAGTGCTTGGTGCCGCGACGCCGAGCCCAGCACCGAGGTGCTGTGAAGGTGGAGCTTGACGAGGTTTTCGAATTTTGTGGATTTTATGATTTCTTCTTCATCTACAACTTTAAAAAAGAAGGATCCTATATATATTCCATATGACTTTATCTATGCATAACATTCAATAACATCTTGACAGTTAGAGAACTTAGAATTTAATTGAGATTACTGAGATCTTGATATTAAAAACATAGTTACTATTGATTATAATGAATTTCTCCTCCTTTCTCTGTGATTTTTTTTCATCTTGGATTTCCACATAAATCTCGGTGTTCTTGTTTTTTGTTTGTTTATTTCATTATTTTCATTATCTTGCGATCAATTTATAACAAATTTTAATATTTATAGGGGGTCCATATTGATTGGATGTGACTCTTCAAGTGCAAAAGGTGCATAATAAAGAGTCATGACTTTTTGATAAGGTGCAATCTAGATTATCAATCTTGAAATTGTTTAATCTATTCTTAAATTTAAATTTACCAAAAAAATGTGACCGTTTCGAAGAGACACGTAAAATCTATAAATAGAACACTCTCAACTCTGTTTTCACTCCAAATCGATTTCATATAATTGATTTCTAATTCTTTTCTTCTTTAAATTATAACAAAATAGTTTTCAAATTATTTTTGTGTTTCGTATTCTATATTTTTCATTCTATTTTTCTTTCTTTTGATTGTATTATCCATTAATTTGGCAACAATCTTAAAATATATTTTTCTTTCTTCTATAGTTATTTTTATGTAATTTTATAGTATGTTTCAATAATGTAATATTGATCAAAATTTTCAAGACTGTTTTACAGAGAAATGACTAGTTCAACTAAGCAAACTAGTAAAGCGATTGGACAAACTTCTGTGTCTAATCTGTCTCGCATCTCAACATGAAAAGTCAAAAAAATTCAATGTCACAGATTTCAAACGTTGGCAACAAAAGATACCATTCTACCTAACTATGCTGAATTTGGTAGAATTTTTTGCTTGAAGATTGTCCTGCATAGACATAAACGAATGCCATTGATAAAAATACCAGATGGCTATTGAAGCATAGAAACATGCTGATTTCATATGCCGAAATTATATTCTCAATGAGTTGGATAACACATTGTAGAATGTGTATTATTTATACAAAACGGCCAAGGAACTGTGGGACTTTTTTGATTAAAAATATAAGATAGAACGTGTAGGAACGAAGAAATTCATCGTCGGTAAATTTCTGAATTTCAAATGGTTGATTCAAAGATGGTTGTGAGTCAAGTTCAAGAGATGCAAATATTTTTCATGATATTGAGGCGGAAGGCATGGAATTGAGTGAATCTTTCCATATTGTTGCTATGATCGAGATACTACCTCCACTATATAAAGATTTAAAAACTATCTTAACCACAAGTGTAAAGAGATGATAATGGAGGATCTGGTTGTTCGATTTCGCATTAAAGAAGATGAAAGGGCTACAGGAAAGAATTTTTTTTTGCGAAACATGGAAGCAAAGGCTAACATAATTGAAGACTCCTGGCCTAAAAGTACTAAGAAAGCATACTGGCTCGTCTAAGAACAATGGAAAGGGAAATGATGCAAAACGGTTCAAATGAGATTGTTATAATTGTGGGAAGCCAGGATATCGAGCTAAAAACCATTGCGGCAAGAAAAAATGATGCACAAAAGAAGAAACCTTCCCACGCAAACATGATTGAAGTGGACAACATGCTAGTAGACACTGTCGATATCAACCTATATGCAATTGTATCTGAAGTTAAGTTGATATCAAATGCCAATGATTAGTGGGTAGATACAGGAGCCACTCATCACATTTGTGCAGACAATGATTTATTCACTGAGTACAAGAAGATGGATCAAGATGAACATCTCTAATGGGCAACTCAGTTTCATCAATGATGGAATTGTAAATGTCATTCTAAAATTCACTTCTGGAAAAGAGTTGATGCTGAACAATATTGTGCATGTCTCAGAAATTAGGAAGAATCTGGTTAAGTTCTATTCTCAGTAAGAGGGGATTCAAAATTGTGTTTGAGTCTGATAAATTTACACTTATCGAAGCGAGCATGTATGTTGGGAAGGATTATTTATTCAATGATTTGTTCAAGTCCAATGATATTGTAGTGGACAATAAGTCCACATATTTGTACCCGTAAGTCATGAGTAAAATTAATTCTTTTGTTATTTGAGTATTCCTTTTTATAGCATAGCATATTAGGATATGTAAATCGAGCTTCATTAAGGAAATTGATAGGTTTAGAACTTATACCTAACCTTGAATCAGAAAATGAACATAAATGTGAAATTTGGGTTAAAGCAAAATTTGCTATATAAAAAAAAAAAAAAAGTAA
>CAIGRT010218579.1:0-11424 GCA_903798405.1 Fraxinus platypoda | reverse complement strand
CACTAGAGACGAAGCTGCATAGAGATAGTGATATTTCATACGACCCTAACACATTGTTTGGCCTTTTTTCCTAATCAAATCACCGTCGATGGAGAAGATCAAGTGACACATGTAACACTGAAGTGGAAGCTAGTGGATATTATGAAAATTTATTATTACATTATTGATGTTATCGGATTATTGGAACACATAATTATTGTAAAATTATTGGTATTTAAATTGCATCTTTTAGGAAAAAAATAAAAAATCATCACATATTTCTCTGATATATTATAAAGGGTATTCAGACCATTAGAATTAAACGAAATATACGACATTCTAAATTGAAATGTCAATAATTAGCAATGACATCAAATGACATTTAGGCCCTTGCTTGACATTTTCCCACTTTTTACCTGAAAATATTTTCCCAGCCGCCATCTCAAACTCTTCTTTTCCTTCGAATGCATGAATTTATTTTCCTTTTGTTTTTGTGGTTTTTTGTTTTTTTTTTTCCTTTTTTTTTTTTTGTTTTTGTTTTTTTTTTTTTTTTTTTTTTTTTTTTTTTTTTTTTTGCAATTGGGAAAAATTCTAAATACAATGGTAAAAAAAATTATCACTTTTATTGACAATTTTCATGCAAAACAAAGCCAAACGAATGGTATTCGGTATGATAATTTAAAAAAAAAAAAATTTGGCAACTGAAACAAATTTTAGACACAATGGTAAAAGAAATTATCACTTTAATGGACAATTTTCATGAAAAACAAAGCCAAACAGACTCCAAACTTTCAACATTTTCCAAGTGAAAAATTATATCAATCAAACACAATTAATTACAATTCCCAGTAAAACAATTTCTAAGGAATTCAATTCCCTAGAATTCATTAGGGGTGTCCAAAAGTCCCGAATCGAACCGGACCGAACCAAGCGGTTATTCATAAGTTAAATACCCGAACGGGTACCCGAATCGAGAACCGATGGGTTTGGGTCGGGTCTCGATTTTAGACCAAGAACCGAAGAACCGAAACTAAATAATTTTTTTTATTTTTTATATTAAATTAATTAAATTAAACATAATTTTAATTTTAAAGCCCAATACCCAAATTATTTTAAAGCCCAAATTATTTTAAAGCTCATTTTAAAGACAAGAAACAGCGGAGTTTGAGATCTATTTACAATTTTTGATATGGATAACCGATATTTTAATATCTACTTTTTGGTATTTGTATGCATTGAATTAATTTTATTGGACAACTAGTTATTATACGTTTTTGAATTGAGCTACGTTAATTTGTAAAAGTTACGAATGAAATGTCATTAGTTGTATTTATGTAGTGTTGCTGTAAATGTTAAAAAAATTAATTATGGTATGGAACGGAACCGAACCGAACCGAATAGAACCGAACCCGAACGGTTCCATAATTATATTTGAACCCGACGGGTCCATTTATTAATACCCGAAAGTTTTGGGTCGATTCGGTTCTTTTCAGAATCGGAGAACCGAACCGAACAGACCCACGGACAGCCCTAGAATTCATTTCCTTTCCATCCATTTTCCATCTTTGCAATTAAACGGACCCTTAACTCTTGTTCTATTGAGATTAGTATCAGATTTTGATAATTTGAAAGTGAAATTTTGAATTAAAAAATGCTATCCAAAATTTTGGACGGCACGAGAATCCATCCTTCCATGTGACCATCAATTAATTATACCCTTTTGATTTGTAGTTGTCTCCACGAAGATATTTCCCCCACTTGAATGTAATTCTTCGTAGGAAAGTTAGCCTGAGTGTAATAAGGTGTCTTTCAACGAACTTATAGCCCCGTTTGGGCCACCTTTTTATCTTATTGCATTATTTCCTTAAGAATAGGGGTTCACTTTGCAGTCTCTAGGAAGCCCCCGTTTGATCTACATTATTATCTCATTAAAATGAAAAATATGACCGTTATCCATCACATCAACATTTAAATTCAAAATTTCTATCTCTTGTGTGGACTCCAATAACGACTATATTTTTACATTCTTATTCTATAAAAAGGTGGCTCAAACAGGGCCATAATAAATAGAGGGTTCCACTTTTTTTGTCACAAAAAAAAAAAAAAAAGGGCGGGATCACAAGCACATAAAATTAACATAATCACGTCATCTAAACTTGTAAGCCTATGTAAAATATTAGGTAGCGAAAGAAGTATTATGTAGTTGAGAATCTCACACGCATTTATTATTATTATTATTATTATTATTATTATTATTATTATTATTATTATTATTATTATTTGTTTTTTAAATTGCAATTTCTTGATTGACAATTACAATATTCATACAATCTTCTTGGAGTCCGGCACTCGTGAGATATTATTGAAAACATTAATGAAAACTTGTGCATGTCCTATTAGTTAATCTTATCAGTGTGGAATATTTTGAACGTAGTGATAAATTTTGATATTGTTCTTGACCAAAAAATAATAATAATAATAATAATTCTATTTTAAGAAATTTAAAATTATTTATTTTATTTAAAGATAAGAGTATATTCGTCATTTCATAATTTTTAATTGATAAAATGGATGAAAATGACATTTTGCGCAATGAAAAGTAAAAATAAAGGTGAAAATGACAAAAAAAAAAAAAAAAAAATAAAGAAAGAAAGAAAGATAAAGACGTTTTCCACAAAAGTAGTGAAAGGTAGGATAAAGGTAAAGACGTTTTCCACAATAGTAGTGAAATGTAGGAATGTTATGTGCTTATAAATTGAACTAATAAACTTACGTGTGTTTTTGAAGTATAAATTGAACTAACAAACGATATACTTTGGTAAAATAAGTGATTTTATTTTTTTACAGTTCAATTTGATTTTCACCGATTTTTTAAAACCTGAACTAAACATTTTCAAATGAGTCGATTCTTTTTTAAGCGATTGAAACTTAAACCACGTGGACGTTTTCAAAATCATGATCTGAATTCGATTTAATGGTTTTTGTTCACCGCTAATATGGCAGCCCGTACCCTCCCCATTACCATCTCTACTTGTAAAATAGGCGTAATAATTTTTTAATTAATCTGGAGTATTTACCTATATTTTCTTAAGAAGTCAGGCGTGCAAAAGTGACGTGTTTTCTTAACGCAACATTAATGAAAACTTCGCTGAGAAGAAGTGGTTGATCTTTCAATTTCTTACTCTTGGTTTCAATTTCAAAGCCAGTGACATAATTTTTTACGAGGGGGATACTTGTCGTTATCTTATTGGACAGTTAGGAAAAAAAGGACCCACACAACTCAGTACATATCAAAGCTCTTGTCAGTTAATCCTGTGCAAGCAGTATTATTGTTAAGATAATGATAACAATAAAAGATGATGGGCCTTTTTTTATACTCCAAATACGTTGTTGAGACTTGCAATAATTTTTTTCCTTATTTTTTAATAATTTTTTAAACTAATATCAGAAGCATTTGGCAGTTAGACAATATGCCCCTATTTGATAGAAATTAAAATAAAAATTTTAGTCTAAATTTAAGTCAATAATAAACACATATTTTATGAAATTCATAATATTTTAATTTTAATCCCCGACAAGAGGGCCAAGTCAGAGAAACTTTCAAAACTTATTTTCAATCACACATTTTTCAATAAAATAATATTACACGCAAATTCAAAACTTTTCTTTATTTTTTAACTACATATTTTTCATCACATCACATCATAAAATACATTCATTTCTAAAAAATGTGCATTAAACACCCTAATTTAATCAAATCGCGGTGTTTGACTATGACTACCTCGTTTTGTTTAAGCTTGTGTGCCGACCAAGGAATTCAATAAACAGGCAATTCAAATAATCGGTCCGAAATAGGGGACAAATTTAGGGGTCCACCACTTCTCGATTTCGTTTTAGAGTTTGTTCCCTTTCTAACATCTTGTCGCCATCTTATTTATAAAATAGCTCAAGTTTCTCGAACATGGTCTTGATAATGAATTGGGTAGAGCACAAATTTTCCACTAGTCTTTCTTTTAATAATTTAAGATTAAGATAAGAAATTTGAGGTATTACTGACAAGTGTTGATTTGTGATATTATTCATAGTCACCATGATAAAAATCATGATGCAAATAAGGGGGATCAGACGTTCTCAGTGCACGTCGTTTTAATTGATAGAAACGTTATGAAATTAATCGACGTGATTTTGATTGGGGGAAAACAGGATGGATGTGGCCCTGACCATTCAGTGGCGCCCCCTATCGGCTTGGGTCTGTCCCGATTCTTGTGATTGTATACGTAACCCTAAAGTAGATGCTAGTAGATAATATGAAAGTTAGGAAACATAATTTTGAGTTAGAGGTACAATCAAATCATATACAAATCGAATATTTCGTTCTAAAAATGCAGATTTACATTTAAAAGCATTCTTTCATTAATATTTGCTCATCATTTTCATTCATTTAATTTCGAACAGTCATTATATTAATATTTTACTCATCACAAGAAAATGCATATTGTTGTTTAAAGAATTTGTAGTGAATTTGATACAAACAATCAATTCAAGTAATCAAAAGGAAAAAAAAAAAACATGAAACCTATATTCAATACTATTAAGTAACAAACAATCAAATAAACACAATTTGTTAATAAATTGGATATAATCATTTCAGACACATTTTGGGCGTGTTCAGTAGAGATTAAAATCGGATTAAAATTGAAAAATTAGCCATTATTGTTGACTTTTATTAGATAAGTGAGACCCAATAAATGCTATATTTTCAATTTTAATTGAATTTTAAGTTTAGCCAAACATGCTCTTTATATGCATAATTTTGATAGGAGAAAATGGAAATTTAGGCTCTAATTAGTTGAAAATTTAATTGAGAAGTGAAAATTTGTAATAGATGTGAATTTGTAGTGAAATTATAAAACAAATTTTAAAAAATTAGAAGGGTAAATGTTTTGTTAAAAGGTGTGAGGGAGAGAGTCGAGAGAGAGAAGAGAAAAGTTTAGATTTAATATATTTTTTGCCCTTGTTTGATAGGGATTAAAATTGAATTTTTAGTAAATTTTAATAAAAGTTGAAAATTGTGGATTCCATAAAATATGTTATTAAAATTAGTTATTAATATTGATCTAAATTTAAATATCAATCGATACCAAACACGACTTCATAAAAAAATCCCAAAAGTCAGGGGTCACGTGACCCAGGGACCCGTGTCCGCCAGTCAACATAATTGATGTTATTGGATCACATAGAATGATTGTAGATTATTACCCCGTATTGAGTTGATTCTATGTAGTTTTTGTAAAGAAAAGAATTTGAGCGACATTCCTTCATTAATATTTGTTCATCATTTTCATTTGTTTAATTTCGAACAGTCATTTTATTAATATTTTGCTCATCACAAAAAAATACATATTCATGTTTAAAGAATTTATAGTGTATTTTATACAAAATCAAGTAATCGAAAGGAAAAAAACCTGAAACCTATATTCAATACTAATAAACAATCAAATAAACACAATTCATTAAGCATAAGTAAAATTGGATTCATTTCAGACACATTTTATATACACAATTTGATAGAAGAAAATGGAAATTTAAAAATTTGATTGAGAAGTGAAGATTTGTAATAGATGTGATAATTTGTAGTGAAATTATAAACAAATTTTAAAAAATTAGAAGAGTTGAAATTTTGGTAAAAGGCATGAGGGTGATAATTGTAAGAGAGGAGAAAAAGTTCAGATTTAATGTGATTTTTGCCCCCTGTTTGATAGGGATGAAAATCAGATTTTTAATAGATTTTAATGAAGTTGGAAAATTGTGGATCTCGTGAAATATCTTATTAAAATTAATTGTTAATCTTGATTTAAATTAAGATTTAGATATCAATAGATATGAAATATGACTTTATCTAAAAAAAAAAAATCCCAAAAGTTCGATAATGAAGATCCGATTCTAGATTATGTTTCGGGAAAGATCCGGCGGGGTCACGTGACCCGGGGACCCGTGTCCGCCATTGATGTTATTGGACCACGTAGAATTATTGTAGATTATTACCCTGTCCTGAGTTGATTCTATGTAGTTTTGGTAAAAGAAAAGTGAAGTTGAGTTGAAGGGGCTTGCACCAATTATGTGATCCAACTTTTTTTTTGGATAAACGTCATTTTAATTGATTGAGATTTGAGACGACGTACGTAAAAGTATGGTTGTTTTATTATGAAAAATAGGAAACATTATTGATGTTATTGGACCACGTCGATGATATTTATTGGGAACAGTTAATTATCAACGTAAAATATTTTAAATGTACACATAAAAAATAAATTAAATTCTAACTTAATTAATTTAAAATTCATTACACAAAGTTTTACCAGCTTATTCAGTTTATCTAAAATAAATAAATTAAACTACTTAAATTGCTAACAACCAAGTGAGTAGACCACATCAAAAATTATAAGAGTGATGCTATTTAGTACCGCCGAGACCATAATTTCAGTTTATGTGGCGTTAATGTGATATTTAATAATACGTGGACTGGTATTATAATTTCAATAGAGCTAAATAAACATGATTCAAAATTATAATATAATTTTCGTTCTCTGATTTGCACACTTTCACGTTTCTCTGTACATCAAAAATACAAATTGTAAAAATCAATGTGATTTTATTTCTGAATTATTCGAGCACGAATATATTATTTACAGAATCTAAAAGCTTGTCAAATACTTGTATAAGAGAACGACGTCAATGGTGACTTGTTTGAGTAGTGTGATTTACATTTTTTTCTCCTCCGAAAAGAAGCCAAAAAACGAATTGACTTAAATAATCAATATAATTGTTCTCGACCACAAATATAGATATTTTGATGTAAAATCCCACATCCGCGTGAGACGCCATATTATTATGTTTAATTAATTTTATCATTTCACTNTCTATCTCATAATATATATAATATTATTTTTCAAATAATAATATGCATACAATCTAACCTCCTTAAAATAAAATGATTTATAAGCAATAACTTATTATTTAGCCGTGGTTATTAATTGAAAAACGCCTATTAAAAAAAATTATTTCATGTATATTTGCTAATATCACTACATACTTTGAGTTAGTTAGAAAGTCTTCATCGTGCTAATTTTATATATTTATTGTTTGTAAAATACTAATTAGTTTGATATACATCTCTAATTAAAAAATTAAATTAAATCCAGATATCTTCAATTAAAATTAAATATAAGGAATATTAGAATACCAACGTTAATAAAAAGCAATAAATTAGTTTTATTTTTTAATTTTTTTAATATACTCCTTTTTAATATGTTTTATTATCAATAAATATGAACCAGTATTATTTAAATCACTATTTAATTATATTGATTATATTTGTGTAAAAATAAAGCAAACTCAAATTTAAAGGAAATTCAACCACGACTTTTTAAAATAATTAATTTTCAGAAATTCGAGACCAAGTGGCCTCTGCAATGGGTGGGATATGCTGCAGAATCTTTACCTCAGTGCGTAGGCATATATGATTCAAAATTTTCCTTAACACATATGTTTGGACTCCATTAAAAATAAATTTGGAGGAAAAATATATTTTAGAATAATAATTTTTTTGAAAAATGTATGGTTAAAAATTTAAAAAACATCTTAATTCATGTGTAATATTATTTTATTGAAAAATGTGCGATTAAACGTAACAAAAGTAAAATACATGTTTCTTAAGAAAATTGAGCCCCGACAAATTTGTGATGACAATGTGAAAGATAGAGATTCCTGTGTCCCACCAGTTCCGAATTTTCGTGGCACGCGTTTGACTAGTAGTAGCACTTAGAAAAATCACAAAATGGTCCAACAAACAATTAAGGGTATGCTCTCTTTGCTATTTTCAGGTCATTTTTAATTTTTAATTTTCCAAAATATTGAAAACATGTTTACTTACATATTTTTATAAACGAATTTCCAAAAACGAGTTTGAAATTTACGAAGAAAACAGAAAATGCCAAAAAAATTGTTTTGACGGTTTTCAGTTAAAACCAAGCTAAAACTTCAAAACGTGTAAAACGGTCCAATTTTGCCAATAGTGGGATAGTTTAGTTGGGAGGGTCACGAATTTTGTGAAGGTCACGAGTTTGATTCTGTTTCACCGCAATTCAATATAAAGGAATTTTCTTTTTGTATGCATTGTACAAAGTTTTTCAAATAAATTAATAGGTGGCTAATATTTGAACCCGAATCACCAGCATGGAATTTCATTGCCTTAACCACAATGACAACCGCTTTTGTTTTGTTATATAAGTAAAAGAACTCTCTCTCTCTCTATATATATATATATATATATATATATATATATATGTATATATATATATATTTTTTTTTCAAATAAATTAATAGGTGGCTAATATTTGAACCCGGATCACCATCATGGAATTTCATTGCCTTAACCACAATGACAACCGTTTTTGTTTTGTTATATATATATATATATATATATATATCAATTTTTCAATTTTTTCAAAATTAGAAAGTAAACGCGTTTTTAAATTTTGAAAATAATTTTTCAAAATGACAAAAAGAATGCGTTTTCAGCAATCTCAAAATGGATACTTAAAATACAAAATCCAAAATGAATTCAAAACTCAAAACTAAAAACTGAAATACGAAGAGAACAACTCGTTAGCTTCCCAAAATGATCGATGATTTAGGCGATGTTTGAGCCGGGGAGGATTAGACCATGTTTGAACTCCATTTTTTTAGGAAATAATAAATTTTGAAATGATGATTTTTTTGAAAATGTATGATTTTAAAATATAATTTTTTTTTGAATCTATGTGTAAAATTATTTTATGGACGAATGTGTGGTTGAAAATCAATTTTGAAAAATTAATATTGAAAAAAAATAGAGCTCAAACATCAATAGACCAAGAGTGTATAGTTGAAAATGAGTTTACCTCACTTGTTCTTGAAAACTGAAATTTGTTGAAAACAATACAGATGGCAACTGGGTGGTAGTGCCCCTGGCCCGTTTAGAATTCTTTGGAAGGTCTGCATTTTGCTAATTTTTTTTATTTCTTTAAAATTTTAAATACAATTTGCATTTGTTTGAGCCTTATTTTGAGAGAAAAATACATTTTTAAATAGTGATTTTTTGAGAATGTGTGGTTAAAAATTAAGATTTTTTTCGATTTACGTATAATATTAATTTATTGGAGAATGTGTAGTCGAAAATGAGTTTTAAAAAATATATATATTTTTTGATAGAATGAAACTCAAACAAGGGCATTCGAAAACATAGGAACAAAATAAATCATTATATTTGTTAGAGAATGGGGGTAGGACATTTTTGTCAAAGTACAAACGTACTCGTTTGTAGATTTACAAGTCTGTTTTCAAGATACAACATCGCCTGCTAAAGTAAACGTATATTCACCCGTAAATTTACTTTCGTCAGTATCCAAAATTCAATTAGCATAATTACATCCCTCAAGTACAGCAAGAAATTTGGTATAATAAATCTTTCAATTTAGAGTGTGTCTTTAATATCTCAAAACTCGAAGAAGTGTATCTCAATGTTTACTATTAGAATTGCTAGTATATGTTATATCTGGTCTGGTAAAATCATGAGATACATGAAACTTTTAATTACTAGCATATTCTAAAATAGAAACACTATGGCCAAACTCAAATGACACTTGCGTCATAAGCTATTTTAGTAGAAACACTATTATATTGATTAAACTTCTTAAGTACTTTTTCCACGTAATGAGATTGCATTAATGTAATGGGTTATGCTACATGTACATAATTTTTTACCTAATCTTTTACACCCCACTTACATTTGGGAGTGGGGACCACGAGCCGCGTTTTTTAAAAAACATGGGGCCCGCCTACATGGGGCCCGCCGCATTTGTGAGAGGGGGGACACCATTCGGTCACCCCCCCTTCGGTACATCCGGATAAACCCTAATGTAATTCCTTAGAAATGTTTTATTATTTTAATTTCTAGAATAACATCAACAAAACCCAAATCTTTCATATTAAAGTGCTTTTTAAGAAATAGTTTAGTCTTATTTATTACATCTAAATTAGTCCCCATTATTAATATATCATCAATATATAAACAAATAATCATACCACAATTGTTTTCAAATTTGCTACATATGCATTTATCAAGTTCATTTATTACCGTTACTAGATGTAAAACTTTATCAATTTTTTATGCTATTACTTAGGAGCTTATTTAAAGTCATAAAGAGATTTTCTAATTCTACATACTTTATTATTCAGCCTTATGCAATAAATCCCTCAAGTTGGTTCATGTAAATCTCATCTTCTAAGTCTCCATTTAAAATACAAATTTAAAATTTATTTGATGAATAATAAGATCATACAAAGAAGCAATTGCAATTAATATCTTTTTTGTCTCTATCATTTAGTTACGAGTCTTGCTTCGAACTTATCAATTAAACCATCAGACTTGAGTTTTTCTTAAACAACCATTTACACTCAATTGTCTTGCATCTGTGAGGTAAGTCTACTAACCCCCAAGTATTATTGGACGAAATAGAATCATATTCATTATATATAGCTTCCTTCCAAAAGATAGAATATAGTCAAAACATAGTTTCACTAAAAGTAATAGGATCATCCTCTACTAAGTAGGTCAAAAAATCATGACCAAAAGAAGAGATAGTCTTTGGTCTTTTGCTTCTCCTAATTTCAACTTCTTCTAGTTCATCAAACTCCCCTCTAACTCTAGAAGGTACACTGATAGAACTAGTTGATTCTTCAATTTTTTTACAAAAAAATTAGTATATCTAGTTTCAAAAAATGTGTTTTTATCAATAAAATTATTTTTTTGAGATTGACTAAAAATCTATAGGCATTGCTATGATTAGCATAGCCTATAAAAATACAATCCACAGTTTTAAGACCAAAATTTGTTCTCTTAGGTGCCACGGGCTACAGCCATCCCAAATTTCTACTAAAGTACAATCCATACCATCAAGAAGTCCAAAATAAGTATCCATTATTGTCATGTTTGCAGATTTTCATCACCATTATCATCATGATCATCGTAGGTTAGAGATATCTTGTACTCAAATTTCTGCAAGATTTTCATAACTTGAACTAGATCTCATGCTGTACTCTGCTACAAGCTTTGCAAATGAAGATGATTTGTCATCTAGCAGCTTTTTTGGAGAATCGTATTCTTTAACAAGTCCTGCACCATACGACGAAATGTTTAAATTCCAAGTAGCACAACAGAGAGGATAATAATTTTGGCACTATAATGAGGTCTTATATACCGTGATCTAATAATAGAACCATGTCACTGTCTAACACGGATGTTATCCTGTGTGCAATTGTTATAACCGTTGAGTCGTAAAAGTGCTGCCTAAGGGTTTGTTGAATAAGATTATCTGTTTCTGTGTCGACTGATGCAGTGGCTTC
>CAIGRT010218559.1:0-15394 GCA_903798405.1 Fraxinus platypoda | reverse complement strand
TCAAACCTAAACCAAACCGGTTCGATTTTCCGGTAGGTTTTTGCTTACAACCCTAATTGTTGGAGTGCATAAAAAAATTTAGTATTTAAATTTAAAGATGCTTTCTATCATGCATAAGATGCTCTTTATAAATAGAGAGTCTTTTGGAGATAATCTTACAAACATATAATTCATGGGGGGTGCATGTGCCTAGCTGGTCAGAAATTTAGCGAAATTCCCTTTCCCATTCTTTCCCTCGCCCTGCTACTAAGAAAGATATTCACTTTTTGAAATATCCAATATACGCAGGCGGGAACAGGGGAAAGGGTTCCTCGTTGGAATAGAACCTTAATTTTATTACTTGTTATTAGTTAGCCATTAGACGAGATTCTAGGCAAGAAATTCTTTCTCGGAGATGACAAAAATTTTGATGTTCTGTAGAAACTTCCAAAAGGAAAGTAGTAACCTATTTCTAGCGGAATGGAAATGATGGCCAGCATTGAATTTTGAAAATAATATGTTCTAATTATGGAAACAATTATGTTGAAATTTTTATTTGATTTTTCGAAACACTTTTAATATCCATATTCTCTACTTCGGTGAATTAGCAGTGGATTCTAATTTGAATGAATTGAATGAGGCAGGCCATTGAGTATTTCCTTGAATAATTATCGTTAGGCAAAATTTAACATTGATCGTGAGCATGCTTAATGGCATTCTTTGGTTTCTACATCCAAAATACCTGTGCTTTATTACCTTCCATAATTTTTGTGTACCAATGGAAAATAAAACTGTGCAATAAGAATTTTTTGGTTTAAGTTGATATAGAGGGCTAGGTATTCTGCTCTAAGCTAGTTCAATAGGACAAAACAAATGCTGGGTTTTTGTGGAGGTGGTTTCTTTGTTTGTTTGTTACTTCACGTGGTCTTTTTGGGAGGGTAAGAGAGCAAATCTTTCACTACGTCAAACTCACTCTAGTGTCTTCATCTTAATGAAATAGTGATGGGAAACCCTGATGGCATATGGATTCCTGCTGTATTTGTCTCAAATGAAGTGGGGGAGACCCTGAGGAAGCATGCTCAAGCAGAGGAAAATGAATGTTGCATCATCTCATCTCTTGATGAAACTGCCTGGACCGTGCTGGTAATATCGTTTATCTCACTTCTTGTAGTTGTATCTCTCCTAGCCACAATCTTCTTCACTTATAACCACAGATGGAATCACCGAGGAACTAGGCATGTTATTGACAATAAGGTAGTGGATATTCTTCCCTGTATAACATTTGATGCTGCTAAACTGATTTGCAACACTGGGGAGACATGTGCAATATGTCTTGAGGATTACAGAGATGGGGAATGCCTCAAAATTCTTCCCTGCCAACATGGTAATATTTTTCTCCTTCGGTACAAATAGTAGGAATTTCTTCTTGTTAAATATCTTTAGATTATGGTCCATTTTCGATTGCCAGTGAAAATTTTCCACAATTTGGTATGTGGAGACACTAGAGCACTTCAGCACAAGTCCCCACCCTTAAGTGGAGAGTTGGGGAGGTCTCCACATAACAGAAAACCCGTTCTTGTTGCCAAATCCATATCGACAGCACTTGTTGGAAAAGGGAGTGTGGAGGGCTTGCCATGTGCAACTTCCTCTGCAGTCGCACGTCACAAGAGGCAGTTTCCACCATCATTAGCATCACTACGAGTCAGTTCTTACTCTGTCACCAATTTGGTGCAGCACTGGAGTTCAGATGTTTAGAAAAACAAGAGAAAGCTCAAAAGTCTTGTAATTTCATTAATTGAATGTGTAGAATTGATGGACTACAAAACATGCCCCTCCTCTTCTTATATAAGAATTGACTGTAGAGAAATCCTAAGTGTATTAAAATCGTAACGGTCATCAAAATAGAGAAACTAATCGTAAACTAGCAAAATTTGAAAAGTAAGTTGGAATAATAGATTTCTAAATTTCTAATAAACTGGAAAAATAGGGAAACTAAGTTGTTTCTACACTGCTTGCATTGTCCTACTTTGGAAGAACACGTGGATAAAATCTCTTCAGCAAACACTAGTATCACAAAGCTGTCGGGGGTAAATTGCTAGTGTAGCTTTTTTTTTTTTTTTTAAGATCAGCATTGACTTTAGGCTCGACTCCTTATTGTTTTTGTCTCATTGTGGTGGATTTTTAGTCTGATTTTAGGTTTGTTTTTTAGATTTCCATGCTGGATGTGTGAACTCATGGTTGACCAAATGGGCCACATCTTGCCCAGTTTGCAAGCACGATATCCGAGCTTAAATTGCTTCCCAAGTTGAGTGAGCAAAGGGCCTTATTGGTGATGATGAGGCAGCTGTCTGTTCAGTTTTCTCAGTTTGCATATTGGAATAAAACGTGACATCATTGTGTGTGTTCATCATCTTCCGAGTTTGGATTATCGCCCAAATGCATCTACAAGTTCATTTACAAACAGAAAATTGTGCTTGCATGCACAAAGGGAGAGAGAACTGAACTGGGTAGTTTTCAGACCTTGTACCATAAACACCGATCTAAGTTCTCCTCCCGACAGCAAGAGTTCACGAATCTGAATTGACCCACAACAGGTGGGGAATGTTTTGTAGCAGTGTAATGGCTTTGGTGCTATGAGATTGGGCAACGCGTGGTTGTAAACTTGTAATATGAATTGATTTGTTTACGTCACTTGATTTAGCGTTGGAATATATGGGTCTGCTATATTGTGTTAATACACCAAAGTACGATGGTTCATATTCATGCTTTGCATTTCCGTTTTGCTTGTTCATCTCGAAGGTTATCCGTCTTTGTAGTAAACTCCAGAGTACTGCCGTTTGATTTCTTATAGAATCAGACATCATACTCACTCTTTTGAGGGTTTCATGAGGGGAAGTGTTAATCGAAGGCAAACTATTTATAGGATGAATCCATAAAGCTTCTACCTATTAATTATAGAGCAATTCTACATGTACAGAGAAAATGGGTTTACAGAATGCCACGTGGCAAATATTTCATCGGATTTTTTATTAAAAAATAAAAACAGTCAAAACAGAAAATCAGGGGTTAATTTCATTTTTGGTCACTGATCTTTTGTGAAATTTCATTTAGGTACCCAACATTAGTTTGTTGTCAGATTACTAAGCTGCAATTTACTTTCAAATTTCAATTGCTTTCACTACGTTAGCTCCGTAATCAAATTTAGCTCCTGTTTGGTAGAAATTAAAATTCAGATTTTATTTTAAATCAAAATTAACAATTAATTTTAATCACATATTTTATGGGATCCACAACTTTTCAACCATATATTTCATCAATTTTTATCAAAATCTAAAAAAAAAATCTGATTTTAATCCTCATCAATCAAGGACTTAATATCCCAATCTACCGTTGGTTTAAAATTTTAGATAATTATACCTCACAATTGTATCATTGTTGCAAAATCTAGAAATTGGGTATGAACAGAGTTTTGAGTATGCTCATTCAAAAGAATTATCGTTTGTTTTTATACACAATTTATTTTCAGTCACAAGGCGATTAGCATTGAAAGTAAATTAAGGTTTCTGATTGTGACAAGTAAAAGTTGGATAACCCAAGTGAAATTTTAGTGTTCGCCAATAAAATTAAACCTCGGTATATAGCATTATTGATGTAAGAGGCCTCAAAATATAGCTCCTATGGAGTTGGCATTTGCTGTCTGAAATTGACTGTCCAACTTCCCTTCCAACAATGATTCATTAACACATCATTTTACATTTATTTTTAAGTCCAAGTGGTAGTAAGATAAAAGTTAAATATGTTAATTTAAAGTGACGTGTCAATGAATCATTTGGTGGACGACAAGTCGGACAACCAATTTTGGACAATAGATCTCAACTCGCTCCTATCACTAAAATATTATACAAAATATACTAACTATATTTTCATAAGAATAATGTTAGTGAAATTAGGATATTTTTAAATAGGAATTTTTTATCTTAACTTATTGCAATTTAGTTGTTGTATATCTTTACAAGGAACAAGTAATATATTTGCCGTTACATCCATCAAATCCTTGAAATCATAAGACAATCGTAGCGAATTCGAATATATGAATATTATTGTATTTCATTGTTATCTACGTTCATTATATCTTTTCATAATATAACATGCTAACTAAATCAACCTTTAATGTTAAATTTTTGTGTATATCTATCAATTAAATTCAGACTTTAGTGTTTATGACTAAAGTGTTTCGGATTTATAAGCTATTTTATTTGCAATCCGTTTTACAAAATTGTAATAGTAATTTGTAGAATTAAGTGTTATGTTGACTCTAGCTAGGCGTCTGAAGTCTATTTCCAGAATTTGCTACATTGAAATAATGTACAAAACATCGCATCAACATTTTTCATCAGAGATCGAGTAGTGTTAGTCGATTGCAGTTCAACAATCAAACTTTATGGTCAAGCTTGAAGGATGTGGTATGGACTTGGGTAATCTAGGATATCAATTAGTGGCTAGACCGAGTCACGTCGAACGTTTTATTATTTTATTTTTTTTGAATTAAAAGTCTTTTACGTAGCAAAGTCGTAATAATTAATGAGTTATATAAAAGCGTAGCATATATTTTTTTTCTTCAAAAATGCATTTTGGAATAGTGATTTGAAGGAGAATGTGTGGTTAAAAAAATAAATAAAAGTTTTGCGTTTACATGTAATATTATTTTAATGAAAAATGTATGGTTGTAAATAAGAGAGAAAAATGTATCTTTGAAATAATGGGTACCAAACAAGTGCTCGAGTTCTAGATCATTAGTAGATGGACATCGATTAGAAGTTAAGCTAGAGCTTGAGGTTACCTTGAAGAAACGCATTTAGGTGAACACAATTTGAAACTTTGATCGAGGCCTTGGTTACCAAGCCACAAGTCTATAGCCCTCTTAGAGTGGGTCAAGAGTCTCCATGAGCATAGTCGAGATTGGCTTATGAGCGATCTAGCCCCCGTTTGGCCCCCAATATTTGCCATTTTAATTTTTGGAATAATATTTTTTTGAAGAATGTATTGTTAACAAAGAAGAAAAAGTTTTAGATTTATATGTAATATTATTTTATTGAAAAATATGTGATTGATAAGAAAAAAAATGAATTATAATTTTAATGGAGACCTAGATTTAATATTAATTAAAATCAGTAATTGTTTAAGCAGAGCATACGAATTGCACTAAGCTTGTCTAATTGGTTTTTTATGAGCAAGTAGCATATCTTCTCTAATATGTCGGCATGTGAGATTAGTAAGAGCCTGTTTGACATAATTTTGGTAGAAAAAAAGAGTTTTAAATAGTTATTTTTTGGAGAATGGGGTTAAAAAGTAGGGAAAATCTTTTGGTATACATATAATTTTTTTTATTGTGTGTGTGTTTAAAAATGGTCCTATAACAAATCATAAAATAAATTAAAGAGTGTCAAAACAGTCTCAAAGCCTATCATTTTGCTAACAATTCTGCTATGCAGCCATACATCTCACAATATTGGTTGGGGGGAGGGTGTGAGAGGACTCTTTTGGCTTTTTTTATTCACACGGGTCCCGTATGGGTCTTACTTCCATGTGAGTATATGTCAACAATGGTGTTAATTTTTTTTTTGACAAAGAAGTTTAATTCTTTTGCTAAAGTGAAATTGTAGATGTGGTCCTTGACCATTACCTCATTTTGTGATGACGTCCTCAACTTTTTATTTCTTTTATAATGTCGTCTCCAATATTTTTATTTTTAAGTGCTCTGTTTCCTTAATCATGTTTCTCGTCAAAAAAATTGTCAAATGATTATAAGCGCCTCACGTGTCTAAATAAGGGTAATCGTATTCAAACCTTCTTTAATGGAGCATTTGTTTGAAGCGGTAAACCAAGATTCTTAGTTTGAGGGTGTGTTTGAGCCACATTATTTTGGAATAATCTATTTTGGAATAGTAAATAGATGGAGAATGTGTGGTTGAAAAAGAAAGAAAAATTATTGATGTGATGAAAAATATTATTTTATTGAATAATGTGTGGATGAAAATGAGTAAAAGAATGTGAATGAAAATTTTAATGTTGCTCAAACAGGGGCTGAATAATTTTTTGCACTTATTTTGAGGTTCTTTTCCTTTTCATATACATTTTGATTTATCTAAAGTTTAAAAAGTGCCGAATAGTTAACTATTACCCTTCTTATTTAGCCCCCATTTGGCTCCATTTCTCTCTCTTTAATTTAATTTTTAGCCAATTTTCAATCCAAACTTTTTGATAACAGTGAGACCCACGTGTGCACTCTATCTAATCACTTGGGATATCAATATCCAAGGGACCGCTGGACATTGTAAGGACATTATCACCCTCCACTTTCCCTAACAATTTACAAAATTACCCCCAATGTATAGCCTCCGTTTTGGCACCTAATGTTTGTAGGGGTATTATGGTCTTTTAATCCTCTAGTATAAAAATTTTCGGTGATTATTATTGACCACCGATGCTACCAAAAACTTGCACCTGAATGAATTCGAACGGAATGATTCGACTCTGCAAGATCTGGTCTTCAATACCTGAAAGAAAGGCATCAAAGTGTGTACTCGTCGCCCCTCCGAAGCTTAAGTCAGAAAAAAGGAATTGTGCAAAAGATTGTATGCTGGAATATTAATTAAAGAACATATCTGAATAATGAGGCTATGTTGTGTATTTATAGATGTTGGGGATGTAGTCCTAAAAGGATTCAACTTCCTATAGTCCTTATCCTGTGTTTGTGTTATATTAGAAGTGCACAATTTCAGTTAGAGTCAAATTTGTAATAGTTGGGGAGTTTGTATTCAAATAGGAAAAGTTGGGGGATATGATCAAAATAGAATTGCTGTTTGTAGAAGGTATGAGATAAGGTCAAGGAGGTTGATTAGATGGCACTAATAGGGCACTAATAGCCCGACCTCAAAGACCACCCCGACCTTGGAGTTGGGACATTTGAGGAGACCTAGTTCGGGAGTCATGAGCTCGAGATCGGGTCTTCAACATATTTATACTCATCAACCACCAATTCCACACGTCACATGCAATGTCAGTTGGAATGGACACATGGGAGCCGCACGTGGTTGAAAAAATTGGCAAATAATGGATTTTAATGGAATTTAATGTGGGCCAAATGTGGCTTAGGCTCAGTTTAAAATACGAGACTAAAATTAATATTTAATTTTGATTGAATTTATACATCAGCTATAAATTTGTATTCAAAAGAATGTTTGAAAGTTATTATTGATAGGATCCTACTTCTAAAAAATTGAAGATCGAAAATAATATTTGTCAAGAAATAAGCACGAGTGTAAGCCCCTATTTGATATCAATTTAAATCTATTTATTTTTTATAGAACCCAACAGTTAAAAAATTGAAGATCCAAAGTAATATTTGTCAAGAAATAAGCACGACAAAGTAGTAAAAGCATAGACGCAATTTTCTCATTTAGTAAAGAATAATGTTATCTAGCATCGATAGTGCTGAACACCCGTCTCTCCGACATTATATGATATGTTCGATTAAATGTAAAATTACGTCATTCATTTAACTGAAGATGTAATTTAACTTATACTGATGTTGTTATATGTGGTGCTAAATAGCGGCTCCTTCATAAAATATGAAAAAAACTGAACCGACGAATCTTACGCACAATTTAATGATTTATTGTACTGTATGTATACGGACATCATAAATAATTTATTGTACCTCCGAGGACTCAGATGTGACTTCAAATTCTTCTGCTAATAGCTGTCGGTGGTAAACACACTCCTCTATTTCCACCATTTTGTTGTATTGACATATTACATTCTTTGGGTTTATTATCGATGAGCTTTTGCTAATTTAGATTGAATTTAAGTGATTGAAACATTGAATTTGTGAGGAAAATGAATAAAGCAGTGATTAAATTGTTGATTTTATAGTGGTGGTGGTAGGTGTAGTTCAAGATCTGGAAACTGACTTGGAGTTATTTCAGTTTGAAATCTTAAACTTATGAAGTTCATGGTCTGGTTATTTAATTTTAGACGTGACTTTCTTTTTGGGTCCAATAATTCATTTGTTTAATTCGATGGCTATGAGGAAATTTGATTGTTAGGAGAAGAATTGATATTTCAGTGTAGGATACCGTGTCTAGAAATGCTGTAATGCAAATTATTGCATGTTTGGCTAAGCTTAAAAGTTGCTGACAGTGAGATTTTATGTGTTATACACTGAGTCTTTGTTAAGACGGGTGTTTTATTTCTCAAGAGACTAGAGCATGTTTGGCTAAGCTTAAAATCCAATTAAAATTGAAAATATAGCCGTTATTGGGTCTCATTCGTCTAATAAAAGTCAACAATAACGATTATTTTTTCAATTTTAATTCGATTTTAATCTCTATATCCTTTTTCTTGAAATCTTTTAAATTCTATTTTTTACTGTTATATTAATAAAAAAAAATTGTGAGGAATTAAAATTCAAAATATAGTCGTTATTAGGTCTCACTCGTCTAATAAAAGTCAACAATAACGATTATTTTTTCAATTTTAATTCGATTTTAATCTCTATATCCGAATAAAGTGATAATGCATCCAGAATTTTCTATAATACCTGGCTCCACATATTACTGCTGGGAGATTGAAGGCATTAAAGCCAATAGCTTTTATACAGTAAATAAATAAACAAGTAAAATACGAAAAATGGATGCTTGGTGTTTCAACTATTGGGGGTGTTAATGAGACAACATTCTATACTTATCTAACCATGTTGCAGATTTTTATCTAGTGGTATTAATATTTATTCAGATTGCCATGGTGACCCTGGTCAACACATTATAATTTTTCATGAATTAGAGTAGTGATTTCAGGACTGAATCATACTAAACCTGGTTTCGACAACTCTCAAATAGAGCCTTCATGTTATCTATTTCCCGAAATGTTTGATCTATGCATTATCCACAAAAAATCTTTCTGGTTGCTAGATAAAAGTTGGACATCCAGAGACCATGAAGCCTGCTGAGTATCACTAACTGAACTGTGAACTGGATATAATGCAATTGTAAAGCATTTGAGGGCTATCAAATCATTAGTGATGATTGGAAGCTTGATTTATTATATTTTTCTTTCAATAATGTTTGGAGTACACAGCTCATCCCAGCTTCTTAGGTAAACAATTCACATTAAATGGCAGGCTATAGGAATCATGATGCGTACTTTTTTCCTTTTAAAATGGATCTCCCTTCTTGTGAGTAAATGGATTAAACCTGACTTGAAAGAGAAAAAAGAAAAAAGAGGCCTAGAAGTTTCAGACTCTTCAAAGATTTTATCTTTTGACAATTCCTTTTATCCTGAACTCAATGTCATTGGTGCCTTTTCCTTGTTCTGAAGCGTGCTGGGGAAGTTAAGAAGAGGGAGTTTGTAATGGGCTTTGAGAGAAAACCTTTTCATACAGGGTTATAAAGTAATCTTTTTGTTGTGATATCTCTTATTTTTCCAGTTATGTATTTTTGGAGCCAATTTATGTCATCTTGCAGTTTTACATCGGTTCTTGCTTTATGTTTTACTACTTTCCACACAACTATGCGAAGTTTAATCTTTGGATCTTGAAAAAAATCAATCAATATAATATACATCATAATTCTTTTTATTGTTTTTATGAGCATAATAGCTTAGATTTGTCCTTTTGTTGGTAGACTTTCAACAAGCTGAAAGTTTTATTTAAGAATCATACTTACTTAAATATTAATTTGGGCTTTTCTTGGGCTATATTATGATATTCACAAGGTTCTTTTCAATGACTTTTATTAATTCAGTACAGACTGTTGTTTGCGTGTGATTGTTTTTATGACAATCAGTTAAGCCATACTTGAAGATATTCGAACCCTAGAGCTGTTTAAGATGAGTAGGAATTTCTTTGATTTTTTCTGATGCTAAGGGTTCAGAAAGTCACTTGGAGTTTGCTGGAAATTTGTGCAGCATGATTGACTTGTATTTCTGAAATATTCTAAATTGATGATTACGCTTCATGCATTTTGATAGCTGTCAATAGATGGAAATAGTGGGATACGTCTTTATGCAAAAATTGGTTTCCTTGTGAATTTTGATATTGTTAATGACTAAACGGTCAACAGTCTAAAGGTTCATCATGACTGATTAAAAAGAACAAGGGAAAGTAAACTGCAGAACTTCATTTTGAACTCGATAATCAAATTGAGCCAATTATGGTTCTTTTTGTTTTCTGTAAGTCTCGTATTCATGTGGACTTTTGGGTTTGAATAGGGAGGTGGACTGTTTACTGTTACTACAGAATTCTTATTTTTATTAAAAAAATAATCTTGCTCCAGATTCTTCTAAGTTTTAAAAAAAGTTCCCTGAAAAAAATATTTGCAGCCATTTGTTGAAATGATCATTTTGGAGCTTAAATGACATATTGTTGATTTTAATAGAAGAAACACTAGACTGTGAGTTTTGAAGTCTTTGTCCATCTTTCAGGTCTGTGGTCTCTAGCTTTGAGGAGCGAAGAAAAGAAGTTTACAAATTAATGTGGTGGTGAAAAACTGTACAATTTATGAGCACTTTTATGAGGGTGAGAACTGGGCATTAGATGGTATTGGATTCAAGCATTTATGGACATGGAGGACACACGAGATGAATCAAGGCCTTCTACTGCTACATGGCGGACTTCAGATTTTGTCGAAAAAATTGGATCTGCTTCCTTGGATTCTAAAGGAGTTCTGAGGAATAGAGAAACTACTGATGACAATGAATACAGTACATGGTCATATCAAGCAGCATCTAGGATCCTCTGGACGACCGGAATGCTTTTTGAACCAATCCCAAATGGTTTCTACTCTATTGTTCCTGTGAGCACTTAAATTGGTTGTGTTAAATTAACTAATATATTATTGCTATTGCTTAGGAATTTAAGCCTTCCAATTTTCTGAAAGCACGAACCATTTAATCTGGACATGTAGTTCACCGTTATTGAGTGTTACTGTACGTCTGTACCATTCCAGATTTTGCAGTTCTTGTCATCTATGAAGAAAGTAGAAATTATTGGAAGACTTTAATTTGGTTAATTTGCACTCTTATGAGAGTTTTTGTTATGATCAGTAAAGAAAAATATTGACTAATAATCCAAGGTGGTAAAGTCCCATCTTTGTGTTGGCTAAAAGTGATAAACTTGCATTGAAACATCCAATATGTTCAAAGATCTTGAAATAAAATCTTCAAGCTCTTGAGAGAATTTGCACACTGCCATCACCAGGAACTGAATGGCGTTTCTTCATTTCAACAACATAATCTGATTTTCCAATTTTTGCAAATCGAGATATATGTTTTCATCGGAGGGGAGTATTTTGAAAGCATGAAAATGATGTGCTTCATGCTAGTGGATGAGACATGGGACCTATGGTTCCATATATTTTGCCTGATGTACCATAGGAAATGATGAATGGTACATGACTTGAGACATATGTTTGGAGTGGGAATTTTCTATTAAGATTAAACAATTTTATCTGTGTATCCGTGGTTTTAAGGACTATCATGATTTGGTATGAGATTAAAAGAGTTTGTCTTTCAAATGAACCTGATTCGATCAAAATTTGCTGTAGGACCATTTTAGAGCACTGAAATTTATAAGAAAATTCTATGCTGAACAAATGTTTAGTTCGCATTGTTTCACTTTAGAACCTTTGTTTAGCAGTCATATAAGTGGTACAGTAGGAATTTATGTGACAAATTCAACGACCATCCATTTCTATTGATAAGTAAAAGATCTATCAAATTGTAAGGGCTACAAGAGCTGATATCTTTCTGTGCAAGATTAAATGCAACATGGATTGCATTTTTCATACTTTAATGCAAGACTATTTATAATTTTCTATATTAACACGTCATTTACAGTAATTAAACAGAAAATGTCTGAATACTTCATATTTTAACGCTGGAAATAGCCAGACCTCCCCGGGGTCATTAACACCTTTTTAGTTTAAGATCCCCTTTCTACTACATTCAATTATTTATTGAGCCCGGTGTAAATCCTGTCATAAATCTAGTTGCTTCAACAATAATGCATGCCAGAGGTTCTGATGCTTCACTTGCCTACCACTTTTGGTTTATACTTGTGGTTTTTTTGTCGCTCATACGGATTCCATTAGCTTTAATTTGTTTTATCATTTAAGAGGCAGTTTCTTAGTGATGTCATTATCTTTAGGATAAAAAGCTCAAGGAACTTTTTGAAGATATACCTACTCTGGAGGAGCTACATGCTTTGGAGTTTAATGGTTTGAGAGCTGATGTAATTCTTGTAGATGCAGAGAAAGATAAGAAGCTGTCTATGTTAAAGCAGCTAATTGTAACTCTGGTAAAGGGTTTGAATTCAAATCCTGCAGCAGTGATAAAGAAGATCGCTGGATTGGTGAATATTTATTGGCTCTTCTATATTTTAGCTGTATATTTCATTTTTGGTTCCATCATAAAATTTACAACTAGTTTCCCATTCTATTGATGTTTTTAGTATGTTTGAATTAAGGTATAAACTCTACTATATTTGTCTTCTAGGGAGTGAGTTCATCGCCCAGTTTGATGGGCAACTAAGTCCTATATCTCAGTCACGGTCGCCTATATTTCTTTCAGAAGCTTGGTAGAGAATATTTCAAGAGATTATTTGACCCTGTTGTTTGAAACATTTGAATTTACTTTTCATCTTTCTTATATATTTTTTGGTTTTTTCTTGTCCCTATGGAATCGTATTTAACACTCGGCAATTCTAAGATTATGCGATCACTTTTTCTCCGTATTTTGAGTGGAATCCACTGGATATCTATGTTGGAAGCAACTTTCCTTGATTATGATAGTTCAAGGAGGTAAACTCATCTTTTGTAGTCTGGTAATGGCATATGCATTATAGCTTATGTTTTAAAAATAATAATAATAAATGAAAATTGGATCTTGCTCTCTTGTTGCACACCACACACATTCTGCTCTCAGGTAGTATGGGCCTGAAAGGCCTTGATGGGGTTGACAGACAATATTTGTGGATGGTACTTTAATGCACTGTTCTTTATTATGTTAGTGTTCATTTGATATTCCAGTACTCTACATCGTATTAGTCATTGTTTGATTTCTCTGTATTCCTTATAACCAGTGTTGGTGTGGGAATCATTTCTGACTTCAGACATACTGAATAGGTGTCAGAATTTTACAGAAGACCCAATTTGGAACTTAGTCCAAAGAAAGCTGCACTTAATGATCATGTATCTGGAAATCAAGGTATGCAGATGCTGGGGCAAATAAAGCACGGTTCTTGCAGACCTCGAGCAATATTATTTAAAGTCCTTGCAGACACTGTAGGTCTTGATTGTAGGCTGATGGTGGTAAGCTTTACTTTATCCATTCCAAGGTGTTATTTTCTATTTTTTCATTTTTGTATTCTTTCGAATAGATTTTCTTGCTTTAATTGTGGAGTAATATTTTATTTTTTTAAAGACATTCATTCTCTTTTGCTTTTCTACTTTTATTTAATCTCATCTTCTATTGACATGCGTCTCTCATTAGGGTTTGCCTACTGAAGGAGCTTCTGAATGTGATGACTCATATAAGCATATGTCAGTTTTGGTCGTGTTGAATTCTCTGGAACTTCTGGTCGATCTTATGCGGTTTCCTGGCCAGTTGATACCCCGATCAACCAAGGCTATCTTTATGACTCACATATCTGCTGCTGGGGAGAGTGATTCTGCAGAAAATGATTCTTGTGATTCCCCAATGGAGCCAAATAGTCCCCTTTATGGTGTTTCCGAGGGAGTTGATCCTGAGAGGTCAGCAGAAAATATCCTTTTTTACTTGGAGATTCTGACAGCTGTCAGAGGTTTTTCTTTTCACATTAATCCTAGCATTGTAAATTTTGACGATTAATTTTCTGGAGTGATGAGAAATCTTGGAAGATGGAAGAATGATGCAGTTGGGTTGATGATTCGTGTTAATTTATGCAGCGCTGAGAAAGAAGATGGCCTTCAGTATCATCATAGACTAGAAGCATCTTCAAATGCAGCAGGGCCTTCTTTAAGGAATATGATGTTGTCAAATTCCGTTGACAGGAAATTGAGGTACTATTCATGCTCTTTGTGACAATTTTTTCTTTATTACACGGATATTTTAATTTCCACTTACAACTTTTCTTCGAAGATTTAAGGGACGTAGTTTGGTTTGATTTGTTTATGGTATGTCATCATGTCAGCTTGTCACACAGTGAACCTAATATTGCGGCTGCATTTTGGCAAAGGACCCAAAGAAAGGTTGTTGCTGAACAAAAGACTTCAAGTTCAAGGTTTTTCTTGATAACCAGGATTTCATTTTGTATAATAGAAGCTTATGTTAACTGCGCCGATATTCAGTTTTGGAAACCTGCATGTTAAATCTTAGATATTTTATAATTTTGAGTCATAAAAACCTCGCATAATTTGGTAGAACATTGTCATTGAAAGATCTTAGAAGTTCAGTTGATAATTATAAATCGTGCTACCTTATATCAAAATGGAAAGTCAACAAAATTATTTTCATAGCTAGTGTTGCATGCACAAATATATAAGAACAATGTAATTACTTTGTTAGAATCAGTTGAAAGGAAGCTTGAAAATTCAGCATTCTATAACTGAACACAAAGAAACATTGAAACATTTTAAGAATTTCAACCTGCCTCCAAATGTTGTGCTTTTCTATTTATGTCATGAAGATACTCAATGTCTAAAATATTAAGTTGAGAAGTTGAGAAAGGTTTCTTTTTGCCAGAAATCATTGTTACGTTTTAAAATGTTTTGGGTTTTGCAGTCCTGAGCATCTGTCCTTTCGAGCACGTGGTCGATCTATGCTTAGTGGGGACAATAAATCTTTTAGAGATTATTCTGATGACATTGCTACATCAAGGTGCCTACCTTTTTTCCTTTTTCTTGCATCAGTTTAATAAATCAAAATTGATATTAGACAAGTTCCTCTGGGTTGAGTTCGAAAATTGATTTCTATTTATTTTTCAGTCTACATTCAATGCATTGTAATCTGAAAGCAGTACTATGGTCAAATGTTGTTAAGTTGATGATGTAGGATAATCCTATTGTAAATGGTAGTTAGATGTTTATGATAAGATATCTAGTTGTAATAGATTTTATCTTTTTATTCTTATTTTAATTAGAATATGATTTATAGTTTCTTTATTGATTAGAATAAGATTTCTAATTTCTTTGAGATTATGATTTTATTTTAGTTTCCTAGTAGTAGTAGAAGTAGGGAATAATTTTGTCTATAAATGTAAAGGCATTATACATTTTTTTAACAACAATTGTTAAAGGGTATTTAGGTCTTTTATGTAATACCTAGGGTTTCCTAAGGTTTTCCTAACTCTTATTATAAATAGTGGGACAGGCTAACACTA
>CAIGRT010218524.1:0-10390 GCA_903798405.1 Fraxinus platypoda | reverse complement strand
TGTCCAAGTTTCGTCCGACTAATCTTGAGGAGTGACGGCCTTCCCCCCAGTTCGCCACCCGGATTATTCGGATGCGATCACAGCTTATACACTCTTGGGCCGGATATTCGACGGTTCTCCTTCCAGTAGACGTCTGTCTTCCACCATAAATGTTACCTTCCAACATTTAAATGTTGTCTTCCAGTTACCGCGGAGATTCGAACCTTCGATGCTCCGTAGAGAGTTTTGAGTGCACTTTTGAATTGCTTACCACCCTTGTTTGATAGAGATTAAAATCAAATTTTTAGTAGATTTAATAAAAGTTGATGAAATTTGTGGTTGAAAAATTGTAAGTTCAATGAAATGTATGATTAAAATTAATTGTTAAATTTGACTTCAAATTTTAATTAGATTTTAATCCAAACCAAACGGGGGTGCTACATCTCCAAAGGGGTTAGTTTCCTTCTTTTGTCATTGCACTTACAGTGATATTTCAATTGGGCCGCTCTACTGTAATTTGTTGCAATTCAATTTACTTTCAATTTTAGTCATTAAATCTATTGTGTATTACGTTTCCAAGCAAATATGACACTTGTCTTGGCTTCAAAATTTTAAAATAAACAGCCTTCTGCCAATTCATAATCTGGTGGCGAATATTTTCAATTTTACGGTTGCGACT
Organism: Fraxinus platypoda; assembly: GCA_903798405.1. NCBI lineage: Eukaryota > Viridiplantae > Streptophyta > Magnoliopsida > Lamiales > Oleaceae > Fraxinus > Fraxinus platypoda. The sequence goes on along the minus strand of CAIGRT010218524.1, from coordinate 9,732 downwards.
TGATTAAGTGATATTTTAATTGAAAATGTCTGACATGTCACACTACAATTAAATTTTAATGTCTACGTAGTACGTAAGATTGAGACGTTGAGTTTGTAAAATCGCTAATAGAGTAACTTGAAGTTTAATAACCCGATTGTAACAAATTAAAGTTGAATAACCCAATTGGAAATTTAGTGTCCAAAAATGAAATTAACCCACAGAATAGTGCTACCAAGATGTAATATATGGTTGCAGAGAACTTTTTTGAAGATGGGTGGCATAATTTGTAATTATTCTTTCTAACCTAACAAAACGTAGTTGAGGGTTCTAGGATCGAGTTTTATTACAGAACAATGATATTAAAGTGGACGATTTTAGATTTTTAACGTGTTCATTGATGTCATTACATTTTTCTCTCGTTATGATGCTTAACAAAAGAGAGAGAGAGAGGTCTCGTATTCGCCGTCTACTATTCTTTTTCTCCTTAGCCATTTTGGATGCTTGTGCAATTACTCACCTAACATTTTGAAATGTGGAACTTGGGTTGGATAATTTGAATTCATCAATCTAACGTTTATCTAATTGTAAGTTACTACTCTTTGCGCAAAACAAACTTGTTCTCTGCCGGAACATTTCCTTCTCTTATTTGCACGTTTTCTTGTGTGCGATGTCACTTGTTGGATATGTTTATAATAGTATGACAATGTTGGTCTCAAAGTTGTCTTGTTATTTTATTAGTGTCGTGTAATAACTTTGTTCATGTTGTTGGCTAAAATATGATGTTTGAGAATGTTTAAATATATCATTTTAACTTGTCGTGTCGTGAATGTTAAAAAACTCTAGTATCCGTATTCTAAAACAAACATGTTATGTAATTTATGGTGACTACGAAAAGAGTTATGTAAACAGTTCTATGATGATTATTTTGTAATCATATATAGTATTTTTCACGATACAAACATACATGATAGCTTGTTATAAGTTATGGATGAAGCCTATATTCGTGTAGCATATAGACTTAAGCATCCGCAGTGACACACCTCGAGCTAAGACATGTGAACACTTTCATTTTTGCAAACCAAGACAATTTTTTTTTTTTTGTATTAAGTATTCAATCCGAAGTAAGATAACAAAGCTAAAAAAGAAAACTTTCTCTTAAATGATTTAAAAAAAAAATTCAAATAACTTGATTCCAAATATAAATCTTACTTTACTTTTAAAATAAGTAATTTTTTGATTTCCAACTTTAATCAAACATGAAAAAAGAAAAAAGAAAAAGAACCTCAATCCATTAATAATTTGTTTGGTAAGATAAACATTATAGTATTCAAGGGAAATGAAAATATATGAAGATCTTATCTTGAAATTGATTACGACTTTACTTCTAATGATTGTTTTCAGAGTCATATCTAGGTTTTTGATTTTCGTGCTCAAATTCTAAACTTTAGGATCTTCTGAATTTGGTAGACCATCTCCACCTTTGACAAGTGTTGCTTATACTATGGAGTCCCACAAATGCTCCACCTTTGATAGGTGTTGCTCGTGTTCCAAAATGAAAGTATGATTGACGATTTATAGGATTCGTTTGGCCTCAATTTTTAAACTCACTATATATATATATATATATATATATATATATATATATATGTCTTATGAGACTTATAACTTTACTTATTTATTAATCTTACATTTCATCAACTTTTATTCAAATATACTAAAAATCTGATTTTTAATTAAACCAAACAGAGGCATAAATTTGTGAAAAGAAAGAACAAGAGATGTATTAGTTGAAAAATAAAAATTGAGAAACTCCATATATCGTCATTGAGTGACGCAAACCCAAGGATGGGATACTTGGTTGCATTTAGTATTTTAACAAGTGTACATCATGATTATGTTGAGGTTATCCCACATTGATTGTGGAAGGGATAGGAGGTCAATTTATAAGTGCAAGAAAAAGTCTTACCTCTTGAGATAAGTTTTAGCCTTGATAAGGCTCAAGATCACCTAATACTAGTATTAGAGTCCAAGTTATCAAGATGTTTCGACCTAGCAGTCTACAGGAGATACGAGTTTGCTCCCACCCAGGGCCCGATGTGTGAGGGGGAGATTGTTGTGGTTATCCCACATCGGTTGTGGAAGGGGTTGATGGTCAGTTTATAAGTGTGAGGGAAAGCTTTACCCCTTGAGCTAGCTTTTGGGGTTTAGAAAGCTCAAGACCACCTAACAGATTAGACGATCATGGTCAAGTTTCCTTCTTAGGCTGCGGTTGAAACGGATGTGGGGGTAGATGTCTCTTCCAACTAAGCCTCCGGGCGACCTGCCGACAACGATCAGGTCGGAGAGGACATTTTTTCCTCGGATTATGAAGAACGGCCCCAAAGGTTTGTGAGCGTGTTTGATAGGATCGGACATACGCCTAGGAATAGGAATCAGTCCGCTCACCAAACAGCTCAACCACAAGAACAAACACAAAGCCAAATAGCTCAGGTTCTCTTACCTAGGAATAGGTGAAAGAGGCGAGAACTAATGAACCAGGAAAATCAGGGAGGGATGTTCTAACCCTCGCCTCGTTACTTGACAGATGAGAATGATTTTGATGGACCATGCAGGTCCTATGAACTCGACAACGAGACGACAACCTTTCGTTCTCCAAAGAACTACATGGTTTTCTCATGCCTCATAATTTCGTGTTCCCTAAAATTCCTAAATATGAAGGAAAAGGCGAGCCAGAGAAACACCACAACAAATATAAAACACAGATGAGTCTCAGAGGCGCATCACCAGCTTTGAAATGCAGAGCTTTTCACTTAACATTGGGTGGAGAAGCTGAAGAGTGGTATGGTCGGCTAACGCAACTCAGCATCAGGAGCTGGCCTGACCTCAAAAAGGCTTTTCTGAACCAATATTTGTCTAAAAAAGAGGGAGAGACACCGATCCAACGCCTCCAAGATATGAGACAAGCAACAGGGGAAACATTGAAAGTTACCTAGCTTGCTTTACTGATGAAATAATTTACTGCAAGCAAGTCATGGACAAAGAAGCCCTCTCAGCTCTAAAATGAGGACTAAACATAAACACACTATTTTGGAGAGACGTCCGAAGTAAAAACCCTACCACGTATGACGAGTTGGTAGAGATTATTAGAGTTGAGATTGTTAATGAGGAGATGATTGATCATCGAAACAGGGTGATACATGGACTCTTCTCGCCCTAAAGATAGATGGGGAGATGACCCACATCACATTTGGTAATCCAACAATGGACCCAAGCTGGGCATACCGTAGCCACCACTTTGGGACAGGCATTGGCTACAGTAACTTTGAACGCTGTACCTACATTAACTTATGAAAATGTTAGGTCCGGCGACAACGGTGGAGCGGGAACATCTAGGATACCCTCTAACCCTAGAAATAGGAGAAGGAGAGGAGGGCATAGAGATAGGCCCCACGAGAAGGTGCGGTACTATTGTACTTTCCACCGTTTCTATGACCATGACACGAGCGAATTCCAGGAGGCCCCCGTTTCGCTGAAAGAAGCAATCCCTGCAATAGGAGAGAAGGTCACCCTCAGGACGGTACTACAAGGCCGAACTCGCCTAGGAGAGGCGAGACGATGCGACATTCAACCTGACATAGCGTGAATGACTCTCATCGCAACTGATAACATGCCCATCCCGGAGATCGATACATTATTGGAACGCCACATGTGGGAGGCGAATCTCGAAATGTCCAGAAGAAGTACACAAAGGAAGCTAAGGACTTACCTTTGGCCAGCTATATAGTGAACCAACACCAAGGGATGAGACCTGTAGAGGCAATCACATTCACTTAGGAAAACACGGCGGGCGTACATTACCCTCACTGTGACGCATTAGTAGTAAGAGCTGTGGTGGCAATAAACGGACTGAAGAGCATACTTGTAGATAATGGTAGTTCGGTGAATATTTTGTTTGGCTCCACCTATGACAAGATGGTGGTGGATCACGAACTCACTCTTATGACCACCCCCTGTATGGATTCACCGGGAACAGTATTATTCCGAGATAAATGATCACTCTAGCTGTTGAAATGGGGGCACCACCTCTTGTAGCTAACCACTTCATGGAATTCTTAGTAATCGACCACCGGTCAGCGTATCATGGAGTATTAGGGAGACTGACCTTGAAGTAGTTGTGGGTCGTGACCTCCATCCATCATTTGTGCATAAAGTTTCCAATCGAACAGGGAATAGCCACTGTCCAGGGAGATCAGATAGGATTAAGGGAATATTACCTCAACTCTCTAAGAAAGGCCGAGCCTCGGGGAATCATTATAGTAATTTTAGACACCGAAATGATCGACGTCCCTAGAAAAGGGCAGATTCCTGCACAAGGGAGAGATATCGAGATGGCAGAAACCCTTGGAAAAGGTGTCCCTGAAGAAGCGGCGTTGGACGAATTGGATCCTAGAATCATCGAGTCGGAGTCACAAACTGCCCCAACGGAGGAGCTAGAGAGTTTTCTTGTAGACTCTCAAGACACTTTTAAAATTCTGAGGGTAGGAAGGGATTTGAAAGATGAAGTGAGAGAAGAGCTAAAAAACTTCATGCGGAGAAAACTTAACGTCTTTGCATGGAAGCATGAGGATATAGTAGGAATAGACCCGAATGTCAGCTTCCACCACTTAAGGGTTGATCCACACCAAGCCCCACATAGACAGAAGAGAAGAGCATTCAATGCGGAGAGGTAAGAAGCCTTGGAGGAGTAGATCGAATAGTTGATAAAAATGGTTTCATTAGGGAGGCCACATATCCAAAGTGGATATCAAACCCTGTGTTGGTAAAGAACATAGTGGTAAATGGAGAGTATGCATTGACTTCTCCAACCTCAATCAGGCTAGTCCAAAGGATAGTTTTTCGCTTTCGAGGATAGAATATCTAGTAGACTCTACCGCAGGGCACGAGTTACTGAGTTTCATGGATGCTTATTCAGGTTGTAACGAAATCCTCATGCACCTTGAGGATGAGGACAACACTTCTTTTATCACAGATAGAAAATTGTATTGTTATAGGGTGATGCCCTTCGGATTAAAAAATGCTAGAGCTACCTACCAAAGGTTGGTGAACAAGATGTTCGCTGAGTATATTTGCAAAACGATGGAAACGTGGACGACATGTTGGTGAAAAGCCTCTAAGCAAAGGATCATATAAATCACTTGGATGCTTCCTTCCAAATTCTGAGAAGAGACATGATAAGGTTAAATCCACTTAAATGTGCATTTGATGAGTCTTCTGGAAAGTTATTAGGTACGTTGTGAATCAGAGAGGAATTGAGGCAAATCCAGAAAAAATCAAAGCTTTAATCGAAATGAGATCACCACATAAGCCCAAGGAGGTACAAAGACTTACTGGCAGGATAACAGCACTCAATCCTTTTATCTCGAAGGCCACAGACAAGTGTCTTTCCTTTTTTAAGATTCTCAAAGAAGGAAAGAGGTTCATATGGACACCGGAGTATGATGAAGCCTTCCAGGAGCTGAAAATTCACATAGGACAGCCCCCCCTCTTATCCAAACCTAAGGCAGGCAAGCCTCTGTTGCTCTATTTAGCTGTGTCCGACGACGCTGTCAGTTTGGTTCTTATAAGGAAAGATGATACTTACTAGCTGCATGTTTATTACATAAGCAAGGCCTTATTAACGGCGAAGGTACGTTACCCGAACATGGAGAAGCTCGCCCTTGCCTTGGTCACCGCATCTCGAAAGTTAAGGTCATACTTCCAAGCTCATAGCATTAATGTACCGACGAACTTCCCATTTAAGCAAGTCCTTCGATATAATGTATAAATCAAAGAACTCGATTAAAGTTCAAGCTTTTGCTGAATTTGTTGCCGAGTTTGCCAAAGCTCTTAAAATCTCTTTGTTTACGATCATCGGAGGAAGTCGATTCGAGGGCCGGAATGGTGTTGGAAAGCCCTGAAGGTCATAGGTTGAATTACGATGTAAGGTTCGAATTCAAGGTGTCAAACAATACGGCTGAATATGAGGCACTCCTAGCCGGCCTCCGCTTGACAAAGGATATGCAAGTAAGGAGATTGCTAATCAATAGTGACTCTCAATTGGTGGTAAGCCAAGTCAATGGCAACTTCTCAGCTAGAGACAAAAGTATGGTAGCATAACTCAAACTGGTCATGAACTTCCTCCCCAACTTTGAAAGATTTGAATTAAGGCAAATTCTCCCTCTTGAGAACACCCACGCCAATGCTTTAGCAAAGTTGGCTAGCAGCAAAGATTCAGAACTCCTCAAGGTCGTCCCCATTAAGCACATTACTGAACCCTCAACCATAGTAAGAGAAGATGTGATGTGGATCGAGGTCATCTCATCTTGGATACAACCCATTATCGCATTACTTAGATAACAGACTTTGCCTAGAGACAAAGTTGAGGCTCATGGGCTTAGGAGAAGGGTAGCTCATTTTACTATACAGGATGGCGTGCTGTATAAGCGGGGTTTCTCATCCCTCTCCTTAGGTGCACGAAGGGGGAGGGAAAGAGGGAAGCGGCGAACTATATCCTAAGGAAAATACATGAGGGAGTCTGTGGCAATCATTCAGGAGGACCAGCACTGGTATACAAGGTGCTTAGGCAATGGTACTACTGGCCCACACTAAAAAAAGATTCGATACAATTTGTGTACAAGTGTGACAAGTGCTAGCGTTTCTCTAATGTACAAAAGCGGTTGTTGCATGAGCTCACGGTCATATCAAGCCCGTGGCCATTTGTTAAGTAGGGAGTCCAGGGCCACTACCGAGAGGAAGGGGGAATGCTTACTTCACCATAGTCGCGATTAACTACTTTACAAAGTGGGTTGAGGCGGAGCCCTTGGCTAAGATAACTGAGGCACACTTCTAAGTTCCTTTGGAAAAATATCATATGCAGGTTCGGCATTCCCCATTCTATCGTGTTAGATAATGGTAAATAGTTTGATAACATGAAGGTTAGGGATTTGTGCAACGAGCTTGGAATTAAGAAACATTTCTCAAGTACCTCATCATCCCCAAGCTAATGGGCAGGTCGAAGCAGTTAACAAAACCAGTAAGTATTCCCTCAAAAGGAAGTTGGATGCTTCAAATGGGGCATGGGTTGATGAACTCCTCCAAGTTCTCTGGGCCATACGCACCATCAGCAGAACTGCAACAGGAGAAACCCCATTTTCCATGACATACGAAGTCAAGACCATAAGCCTAGTAGAAGTGGGAGTTCCTTCACCTCGTCGCATCCACTTTAATGAAATAACTAACGATGAACTGAGGAGATATGAGCTTGAATTCCTTGAAGAAAGGAAGGAAGATTCTCAAGTCAGACTCGCCACATACTAACAAAAAATGGCTCGCTACTACAACGCCAAAGTGAAGAAAATGACCTTTCGCATAGCAGATTTAGTACTCCGGAAAGTTTTCCTATCCTCCAAAGAGCCAGGAACATGAACATTGGGGCCCAGTTGGGAAGGCCCATACCGCGTTACAGAAGAAGTGCGACTAGGGGTGGGCGTAGGTTGGGTTGGGTCGATTTTTGCCCCAACCCAACATTGTCGGTTTGTTCGAAATCCAACCCAACCTATGTAAATGTTGAAACCCAACCCAATAACCCAACCCAATTATGTGTCAGTCGGGTTGGGTTGAGTTGGTTGGTTCGGGACGACTTGTACAAATATTAAAATCATCCAATTTATAGCTTAGCGTGACATTATTATAGCCATCCAACGTCAATAAATTTGAAAATTAAAATAGTACCATCCATCAAATATTCATCAAAATAATTTAAAAAAACTATTACAATTTCATTAAAATGATTACACATTTAATTAAAACGAACCACAATAGCATATTAGCATCCTGGAAACTTTTTAACTCTTTTTCCCTTCGTCATCTTCATTCAGTTTTGAATTTATCGATTTTAATTCTACAAAAAAAAATTAAAAAAATTGATTAAGTTGACAANTTCAGTTTTGAATTTATCGATTTTAATTCTACAAAAAAAAATTAAAAAAATTGATTAAGTTGACAACAAAATATATAGAAATAAAGTCAAATTAACAAAATTTATTAATATGTATATATAACCTTCATCTAACTGGTTGTAATGCTCAACATCTTCCATGTGGAAACCATCTAAGTTTGAAGACACCCTCAACCAATTTTGTGTGTATATCAAGGCCTCCACCATTTTATGATTCAACGAACTGCGAAAAGGATCAAGGATCCTTCCTCCAGTTCTAAAAGCACTTTCTGAAGCAACAGTTGAAATTTGAATTGCCAACACATCCTTAGCCAAATTGGACAAGACACCATACGTACTTTTGTTAGCCTTCCACCAATCGAGAACATCAAAATCCTTGTTCTCTACGCTTTCACGAGCATCAAGTAAGTATCTTTCCACATCATTTTTTATTTCAGTACAATCTTTTAATGCTTGTTTTTTCAGAAATCTAGAAAGCCGAGTATCACTCATAGAAGAAGAACTGCATTTATCTGTATTGAAAGAACTCAAAGACTCATCAGTAGATATTTGACTACTTCCATTAACACCTTCATGAGCCACATACCACTCATAAATATGCATTAGATTGACTTTCACGAACTTCTTCTTCATGTTAGTCGCCATTTCACCTAATAGAATATTGCCACTTAATCTCCATTCATCCAATTTCATTACAAGATTATAAATTTCATGAAGATAAGCACAAGCACTAACGCGCAACGAAACACTAAAAGTCAAAGTGACATTAAGGAAATTTTTAAGGAACTTGACAAACACAGATCCATTTTCCCAATCTAAACTTGAAGGAGGTCCACCTCTCTTTCTACCACCATCATCTTCTCGAAAGTAATGCAAATACTGAGTATCCTCTTCTTCTAACTATCGAAAGCTTTCTCAAATTTTAATGTTGTTTCCAACATCAAATAGGTAGAATTCCATCTAGTTGGAACATCTAAAAACACAATAGACTTTCAATCAATCTTTTCTTTCCTCGCACACTCCTTCAGTTTTTCATGCCTATCAGGAGAAGATTTCACATATATGATTGTATTGCGGATATTCACAATGGAGTCACGTGCTTCCCTCAACCAGTTACAAACAATCAAATTGATAATGTGTGCACAACACCTCAAGTACAAATATCTCCTATCTAGAACACATCCATCACTATCCCAAGCAACTAACTTCCTCCTAAGATAAGAAATAGCCACATCATTAGAGCTTGGATTATCAACGATGATTGTAAAAACTTTCTCAATCCCCCAATCTTGCAAACAAGTCTCAATCATTTTCCCAATTGTTTCTCCATTGTGATTTGAAACAATACAAAAACTCAAAATACTCTTATTAAGCGTCCAATTAGAATCAATAAAATGTGTTGTAAGAGACATGTAATTAACATTTTGAATGGAAGTCCAAGTATTAGTTGTGAGGGAAACCCTTTGTCGGTGAAAAGAAAAGATATCTCTCAATTTTAGTTTTTCATCTAAATACAATTGATAAATGTCTCTAACGAGAGTCCTCCGAGATGGAGCCTGAAACTGAGGTCATGCTACACTACAAAAGAGTCTGAAACCACGACCTTCAACAAACCTAAAACGTAATTCATCAACTACTACCATCTTAGCACATGCAACTCTATAATCTTCTTTTCTTCGACCAATAGCAATAAGATTGCTCCTACCACCCTCTTTTTTAGAATAAAAAAACAGGATTCTTTGCTTCTTATCCAC